>VZUI01001367.1:0-49661 GCA_013401135.1 Cettia cetti
TCCTTTTCCTTTTCCTTTTCCTTTTCCTTTTCCTTTTCCTTTTCCTTTTCCTTTTCCTTTTCCTTTTCCTTTCCTTTCTTTTTCCTTTCCTTTCCTTTTTTTCCTTTATTTCCTTTTCCTTTTCCTTTCCTTTCTTTTTTCTTTTCCTTTCCTTTCCTTTTCCTTTCCTTTCCTCAGAAGGACACCTGTGAATCTGGGCCAGTCTCTTGTGTTTGCACTCTTGGATGGAGTTTCTAATGCAGAGTGTGGGCCGAGTTCCTTAAGAACTGCTTGTAGAGTTAGAAAATCCTAATTTGACAAGGTCACTACAAAGCAGACTGAGCTTAGCCACTTTGCAGCTGTAGTGTAGACTTTTTACCTGGGGTTCAGATGACTTTTGGCTGCCAAGTGACATCCTGTTTTTAGGACGGATTCCTATGCTGCTTTGTCTAAAGTTAGATTGGCTCCCACCCACTGTGCTGAGCACTTCAGTATGCATTTTCAGACATATTAAAAGTGTTTTTTTTCCACATGAACATAAGATCATACTATCCTTTTTATATCTTGGAAGAGTTCCACCAAAATCATTATAGAGACATGATTACATGCAATTCTTGCTGCTCATTCTCCATTTTTTTCTTAGTCAAGATCAGGCATGCAGGATGGTTATTTTCCTATTTGATGAATTGCTTTCAGATCACTCTGGGAGGAGAACTAGATGTTATCTCTTTGCCCTCAGTAAATTGTGCCTGCCTTCCTCACACCATGATGATACACAGGAATCTTGAGCAGTGAAAGTCCTGTCAACAATGGCCACAGTTTGGAAAATGTGTGATTTTGCACTCAATTCTAATTTTTTAAGCAAAACCCAGCAAATTGCAAAGGGCACATGATTATTTTTGGTGCTTACAGCTTAGTTCCAAGATAAATTACTAAACCACTGAATTTTACCACCATTATAAGCTTACAAATGGCAAAAAGTGCTAACACACATGGCTTTCTGCAGTTCATAATTAATGTTGAAGGAGAAAAGCTCCAGGCTGATTTAAATTGGTCCTCATCTTGATAGACATTAACAAAGCAGGGGCCTTTCTTTTCTGATTTTTTTTTTTTTTTTTTTGAGGGGGTGGTAGTATAATTATATAAAGTTTTAATTCAATAACTAGAACTGCCAAACTCAGCAGGAGAAATAATGTGACAAGTAGAAGTTAGAGAAGAATGATGCAAAAACCATCAAGGCTGGAGCTGCATCATTTATAAGCACAACACAGCCTGGAGAACGACTGTGCACGTTCTAAGAGGGTGACCCCAGAAACTAGACTTATATAGAATTAACAAACAAGCAAGTATAATCTATTGTTTATGACAGGTAGCAAATTACAGCCGTGGCAACAGAGTTATTTACCCATGGACTATGGATAGCACAGGAAATACCACCAACAATAAACCATTTCCCACTTCAAAAAGAGCTGTCCACAACCCTAATGTGAAAGGATAGCACTTAAAAACAGATAACATGACTCTGTCTTGATGGTCCTTCCTTTCTGGATACTTATTGACTGATGATCCACCTTACTAATTCAAAATTATAGTCTCTCCACTCATTCTCCATTGCCATCGAAGTCCAAATCTGGACTTAAATTGTTTCATTCTTCCATGCTTATGTTTGGATTCATCATTTGTGAAATTAAAAATTGGCAGGGAGAAATTCCAACACACCTTCTGTATCATAAGCAGAGATACATATACTCCTTTTCTTCTGTGGCAGTCATTTTCTTTTAGTAGATCCTATAGCTGTCTCATCTTTGAGGTCTCCTTTGCTTAGAGCTACCATTGTAGTAGATGAGCCAAACTTTTGTCTTTCCCACATCCTTCTTTATGACATGCTCCAGGAAACTGGTGTCTTTTATTTGCTATTTAATAGCTCCATAGCCACTTCTCATGTACTTCATTGTAAGAAGTCCTGATCACGGAGGGATGATAGCTGGGAGGCTAACAGCCCTTGAAAAAAAACTTAGTAAATTGCTGCTCTATTCCCACACATCACCAGTGTATCCCAAACATGCCAAAATAAGGGCAAAACACATGCTGGTCTCCTCTGCAGAGCAATCAAGGTAGTGCTCTTGAACCTCTGAGAGGACACATACAGATACACATAGAAACATGAAAATTTCTAACCAAGCTGAACTAACTCCAGCAAGTTCTCAGTTTCTCTTGTGCTTCCTTCAAAGTAGGTTCAGTGACTACAGGAAACTTTAGTCACGTGAACTGATAGATGGCAAATTAAACCAAAGCCACAGCATCTTTCACAAATGCTGCCCTTAACTTGTTACCACTATAAAGTGTTCCCACTATCAACAAATTCTCATTTTCAGTAGACTCTGGCTTTTGTTCATTTTTGGGTCATATTTTAAGCAGTCTCAATATTTCTGAACAACTGCCAGTCCAAAATTTTCTTTTCCCTTTTATTTTGGTTGTGTAAGAGTATTTCATGTGTTTGGCTCATTAACTTTATGCTGTCTTGGAAGTGAAGGCAAAAGCTCTGCTTCAAGGCATAATTTGCATGTAGCTGACAGCAGCAATTCATCAGGTTCTTGGACCTTAATATATATAAGAATCTGGGCTTCAGTTTAATTTCTAAATCAAGTAAATCTCCAAAGCTTTTTCAGGCAGCATTTTCTAAAAAACCACTTCTTAGTTAAAACATTATAATTGTCAAGGTATCACTCCATTATGTAGGCTATATGCATTTAAAATCATAAAGTCTCATTGCCTAAGGTAACCTGTGACAGAATATTATCTATAGATTCATTCATGCATATTCACTCTTTGATATCAGACCTCAAAGTCTACCTGGGAGAAAGTCTGAAATTTCTCATTTGTAAGATATTTCTAAGAAGACAATTTAAAAATTCTATACTTTATGAACATTTAAAACTACATGTGTTGGTTTATTATACTTACACTAATACTTTGTATTTTATTTAGGCAACCTTTCTTTTCCAACAAGGTTGAAATCACCTTAAAGTGAATTAAAGTTTCCAGATAGAGCATTAAACATATGATAGAACTCAAACACATGAATGGCTCTCTCAGATGAAGTTAGTGAAGAGGTTACCCTTGATTTTGATTCAGCTGCTTTTTAACTGTTCAGAGCCAAATGCAGCCCAGAGCCAAATGCAGCCCAGAGCCAAAGTAGGAGGAATATGGACAACTGAGAACATCATCACCATCTAGAAATGCCGTCCAGAGATCTCTGTTTACTGTTCAGCTGTCACAACTGCATTTGTGCTTTTGTCCTGTTCTGAAGAGGCACTGATTGCCAAGTCCCAGTTCAGGCTTAATCCCATTTTGGCAAACTGATTAGGATCTCAGACCAAGGTCCCTCCACAGTTCAGCTCTGAAGCACCCTCACACCTTCCTCCTGTCAGCCCAGCAGCTGGGGCAAGTCCAGCACACACTCCTAGGTTCAGGTTTTGCCTGAGGTCAGTGGAGCTAAGGCCATGTTTTGTGCAAGAGTGGTCCTGGTTTCTTTAAAACTTGCAATTCTTACTTTGCTTGATTGTTTAGTTGTTTTGTTGGGTTTTTTAATACAGCTTTTGCAGTGAAACCTAACACTTGTGGGACCTGCATTCTTTATTTACTTGAAGTGGTTGAAAATCACATCAGCTATCAATGAAGGTGTTGTGTTGAAGCTGTGCTGTGGCCAGACTGACTCTGCACTAGCCAGGGTTGTCCTAGGATGCTTGATGAGAAAGGGGGCAATCCTGAGCACCAGCCACAGCAGCCAGTATCTATCTACTGAAATACACAAGCTGTGTCTGGAGCAAGGGCTGGACTCAGCTTTTCATGCCTGCCTGCAGCACTCACCACCATACTTCAGAGTGTTTTGTTCCTCCTAACCTTTTTCTCCTTTCAGCTGATTATTAAAGTACACACAGGCCCTTCTCCAGAGAGCAAGTTGAGAACATCCCCACACAAAAGAACCTCCTATCTGTGGCATGGCACTTCTGGAAATTTTAACTTGTTGCCAGCTCAACATAGGCTCAGCTGTGTTTGCAGGCAAGGGCTTTGATCGTGGCACACATTTGCAGTTGCAGCAGGCCCCAGGAGATTTCCGTTATTTCAACATATACCAAGGATTATCATGGCAAATGAAATTATGCCAGTTAGCTGAGGTTCAGGCTTGTGGTCTGAGATGCAAAGTGTACATAGCCATGTCTGGACTGATTATGCTAAGTTTCAAAAAAATTGTAATTCAAGTGTCATTGTTAATCAAACTTTCCCTTTAAAAACATCAAAACGGGAGAACTCAATGGTATAATCAACACAGTTTGACAATACAGTGTTTTATTGATTATCTGCTGGACTGGCAGATGCAAAAAAAAATAGTCTGCTAGTTAATTCAATCCTTGAATAAGTTTTGCATTGTGGGGTTTTTTTTCCCTTGTGAGGGCATAAACATTGGATTTGTAATGGCCAGTTACAAACCCTATTGTTAAAATTATTCATAGTCTCATGTTTCATCTGTTGCTTTATTTTATTTAAAGAAAACAATATAAATAACAAATAAATTACTAATAAATTTCAGTTTGAAAGAAGCTGAAATTAATATTTATAGATTTTTTCTGTTCCATAAGGCCTTTTTACTAAGCAATTAGAAAGTCTAAAACCACTGATTTACATATATTCTTTTCAGCAAGCATACATTTGGAAAATGTTTGCATCATTCTTATACATTTTTTTTTAATGAAATCTAGAAGAGGAATTTATCTGATCTTGCAGTTTATGCTTTACTTCAGTCTATAATCTGAAATTGCATTCATCTTCTTTGGTAATTTGCCTAAAAGGAAACAAACTGAACTTTCAGGAAATAGTTGGACGGCTCTTTGAGAGGACAAAAGTAAAAAGAGATGGAGATGCAGCTTAAGGCACCATAATTGGTTGCTGGTATGAAATTAATTAACATCTGGCTGGTGTTGGCAACTACTGACATAATTGTGGTGTCACATTACATGATAAGTAACAGAAGACAAATTTCTAGAAGAACGAAGATTGATTTTTCTGGGCCTGTTCCTAACAACTAGAAACATAGGAAGAACACCACACAATGTATCTATTGTCTGGTTTATAAATGTTTCTATCTTGGATGATATCTACTTTTTTTCCTTACTGTTTTTCTGAGACTATAAAATCTGTTAAAAACAACCCAAATGTACTCTGTAGTCATGTTTTTGTTTGCACTATACACTCCTATGCACTCCAATACCAATAGTGCAATTAAATTAAATTAAATTAAAATTTTACTTGCTTCTCAAATTAGCAATCATTGGATGTGTTTTCAGTTTTGGAGGACTGTGATCTTGATTTGAAATAAAGTTGTAAAATCCAGTCTCTTTTTTTCTCAGTATATGCTGTTTTCCCATATTTCAGCCATCTTTCCAAGAGAGTTTCCCAAATTGAGCAGAAACAAATATTACTGTATTGTATACTGTGCTAATTACTAAAATTGAAGCTATTGTCCTTGCAAAAACTGGATTTGTTTAATAAATTAATGTCATCTTTTTTCCATGTCTCACTCTTTGTGATTTATTTGTGTATTATTTTTGATAATCTTTCAGGTGACACTTTCCCTGCTTGTTCATACACTAACTTTTCAGAAATCAGACTCAGCAATGAAAGCAAAAGAAGAGAAAGCTAACCTGATGGAAGGAACCTGTTAATCACAGAAGCACACCTTTTTCTGTTTTACTGATTCAAATCAGTTCTTAAATGTATCCAAATGTTACAGTTTCACAGGAGCACTAAAATAGAAAACACTCCAGAGCATTTCAAGTCAGAGTGATTAAAGGAGATGGAGCCTTTATCAGTAGAATTAGTGTGGTTTTTTTAAACATGAACAGGTCAAGCTCTGAACCATATCAAGCTATGCTTGTGTATTCTTATTTTTCCTTAAGTAGCTGCACTGTGATTATAAATTCATTCTAATTATGCTTTCTGCTTGGTAGCATGCCAAAAGGTCTCTTCTTCATCTACTCTGCAATGTTCCTGCTTTCTTCTGTTCTGCCTCAGTGGCTTCGAAACCTGCCATCTAGGTACACACACAAGAGCAGATGCATATAACTACACTCTGCACAGAAAGACTTCTGTCTCCAAGGCAAAAATAGAACAGATTAATGGGATCAGTATTAAACTGGTTCTCTCTAATGAGTTAAAGACTCCCATCTGTTCCATATACTAATGTGGTTGAAGTCTGCAAGGAGAAAAAAAGATCAATACAAATTTATGGGCTCTTCATAAGCATTAAATTAACAGCAGAAAAATGCAGGGTTGTGTGAAAGAGATGCTCATGATCCTCCACTGAGGCTTATAAAGCTAACTGAGCACAAAATTATGTAATTATGGTGTTAAATAAAACTTCTAGGGTAAAGTATCTAGAGGATAAAAAAAAGATGCTTGCTACAGCTTTGACAATTAAAAAAGGAAGTCTGCACCATCAGTCTGTTTAGTATCACCTACCCCTTCACTCTCTCCCTTTCTGCTTTTCCAGTTTCTCATTTTAATTTTCAGCATTTCAAAGTCCCCCATTTAATTCCCTGCCCCTGTGTGTTTCCCTAGATCTTTACTTCATCAAGGTACAATTTTTTGGTACACAGAGTCAAAGGTTTGTTACTTTTCCCCTTTGAACTTCTGATCTCTGTCAAAGATGCTTTTCAAGTCCTAATGATTTACTGTGTCCTCCAGCTGTTAAGTCAGATAGTTCCTTCCAAACGGCAGAGTACAAATGGTACGTATCGAGCCTACTGGCACATAAAGCAGCAATATTAAACAGACAAACTAAAAAAGGCTCCAGTTCCTGCTGAAGCAAATCAAAATATAGACAAGAAATAGTGCTGGCCCAGATTCCCCCAAAATTCATGTCCTCAATCTTTGCCATTTCGTCCAAGCCTAGGAGCTGTCCACCAAGTCTGGTGGTTCTCCTAGTCACAGCCACAGAGCCTCCTTCTCTTCACCCAGTGGCTCATGCAGAGTGTTTTTAGTGAAGTTACCTGTTTCCAATAGGTGAAGAGTCAGTGATGCCATGACCTAGCCTAATATTCTAATCAGAGCTTTTCCTAGGAGATAGGATACATAGGTGCAAGCCTTCTCTGGCTTGAAGGGAAAGTGCTCAAAAGGTAGAAATCCTCCTAACTGTTAGAAAAAGCTTCAATCACATGTAATTTAATTAAAAAGAAACATCATACCTACTTCTTGTATGTTATGAAAAGAAAAAAATGTAGCCAAGGCTGCGTTTTTAAAAATGTCTGGGAGAATATGCTAAGAGTTTAATAAAAAGGCTTATGAAATCAAGCCCTTTGGAGGCATAAAGGCAGAAAAGATGAACCCCTTTCCATCTCTCTGATGGTCACCTGTGAAGTCTCTTTCCTGCTGAGCCCAGGCAGTAATACAGATGTGAAGAACTGT
The DNA here is from genome assembly GCA_013401135.1 of Cettia cetti. Classification (NCBI taxonomy): domain Eukaryota; kingdom Metazoa; phylum Chordata; class Aves; order Passeriformes; family Sylviidae; genus Cettia; species Cettia cetti. The sequence goes on from VZUI01001367.1 coordinate 7,444, forward strand.
CAGTAAGCACGGCAACTATGGCAAATCATCAGGTTTCTAGATCTAAATGCCTTCTCAATCTCCCTCTACCAGCAGAAGAAAAGGTTGCTGTACTGCAATAGTCTTTCTTGGTAATGAGTCAGAAGTATTTTTATGGATATTGCTTCAAGTACTGCTCCTAGATGTCAGGGGCATAAATAGAATTTTAAATCATAATGCTATTATAAGAATGTTTTCAGGAGTCAGTATTATCTTTGTTTTTACAGAACTACATAATTCTCAATACAAAGAACTACTTTCCATGTGCAGTCACAGCACCGTGGACATTGCTTCTTGGAGATCATGTAAGCTTTATTTTCTGTTTCTTAGTAAGATGCTGATAAACATTTACTGTAGTCTAGTTACCTTTGATACTGAAGAGTTACATGCAGATTAAAATCAACACTGAAAGTACTCATCAACTGTGCATCTACAACTTGGAAGCTAAGCAAGGCAACTTCTCTAAATTAGCAAAAAAGCAGTGCTTAGTTGTCATTTTTTGCAGTTTGTCAATTTTTAAAGTTGGTTCTGCCTACAGAGGTAGCAGACTGGCTGCAGCTTGATTTGTAACAACACCTTTTTTAGGTTTGGGACTTTTCAGCTGAATCCATTTCTTTTCTCCTTGTCTGCTTTGCAAGAAAGTACTAGGGATCTTTATCTATTCTTCCAGGTTTTCAGATTGCAGAGGAAAAAAATTATATGTACAGCCCCAGTGAAATCCCTGCTAAAAATCTGCATTACCTGCCGAGAAGTTAGAGTAGGAATTCAGAGAGGGTGGAATAAGTAAAACAAAACCTAAGGTCATGAGAAAAACACTGCTGATAACACTCAGCATTCAGAAGCCTTTCATCCTTTCAGATGCTCAACATGGATAAGGTTCAGTCTGGCTAAGAATCACCATTATTTGTATGAGAAGAACTTTATCAACCTTTTCCAGGTGCCCACTAATACCATTTAATGCATAGTTATAAACAGTCTAATGTTTTTCTGCTGCTAAAAGACAATGAGTGAGTGAATGAGTCCTGGTGAGCAGAGACAGAGGGAAGAGTGGAAAGTTTCCACATGCTGTTTTGGACGATTACATTTGTCAGTATTTCCACTACGAGTAATGACTCAGAGCCAAAGGAGATAACTGCAAAACATATCACAAAATCAAATTACAAGGTGAACATAATTTGTTTCTGGGTACAGATATAATTTCTATGTTCTGGTTTACTGGGAAGCTCTTTGAATCAAGGCATTCAGACACTGTATTGAGATGTATTGAGATGTATTCACAACCTTGAGTAAGTTTTGGTGTTTAGAGATCTCTGAACAAGTTCATAAAAATTTGTCCATGTGTTTAATTAACTCTATAAAACTTTGGGTACTATTGCAACCATTGCCCATCAGTTGTGATCAAGCTGCTCTCATAGCTAAAATCCTAGGTCCCTGTTGCTGTTCAGACCTCAGCTGGGCCAAGATCTGAGCTAAGATTGTGAGTCAAGTTAGCAGGCTACACACCAGCCTAACAGAGAAGCTTTGAGTGCTGCATCCAAGCAGGCTATTCCGAAAGCACCAGAACTCATTCCAACCTGATTTAAAGGTCTTCCTCCTTCCAGACGGTTTCATATGCATGCATCTTCCTCCAGGTCTTGTTGAGGTTTAGAAATGATCCAACTCCTTTTGTTAGGTCTTGTTTCCCATTACAATTACTGAATAATAAGTTATGAGGTGTTAAACAAGCTGGTTTGCACACAAGTTCCACAAGTGCTGCACAGACTAGCCCAGGCCTTGGCTGCTCGGTGCCTCCACCTCTATTTACTGCCCATTCCCCCTCACCAGAGCTGGACTAAGCTCTCTGCAGTCTTTCCACTACAGTTTGCTTCTTTTCCCCTTCCCAGCCCCAGGTGGCAGCAATCTTCCTTTGCCTCATGAAGCCATCAGAGCAGAGGTGGTGAACAAGTAGGATCACATGGGAATGTATGGATGGGTGGGGGGGGACAGCTAATACAGATACAGCAATTCCCGTGCTTCAGGGAGGGTGGACACGCTCCTGCTGACATTCTGCTCCACCACGGGGTGAAGCTTCTATCAAGTAATGGCTATGGCCTCTGTTGTCACCCAAATGAGATAGAGGAGTGACAGAGGGAGAGGTTCATGTCCCATGTCACATATCTAAAAATGTGCGGATTCCTGGATTAAAAGGTCCAATAATATTGAAATATTAACCAGTGTGTGATAATACCATTCTTAGCACAGTCAGTGATGCTGACAGTGTCCCTCTTCACTAAAACAGGACATCTCTAAACAGCTCATCAATTCTTGATTCAGAAGGAACCATTGATCTTTAGTCTAAACCCTAGAACCAAAAATTCACCTGTTGTATTCCATATTATCCCTGAACTCTGGCTGAATCCAAATCAAATATTTCAGAAATATGTCCAGCCAGGTTTCTTAAAATTCTAGCAGTGGGAATACACCACATCTACCTTGAATTGCTCCAGGAGATAGGTATATTCATAATTTAAAATATCTGCAACTTGTTAACATTTTTTATTTGCCTATCAAAGATCCCAGTCCCAAGTTTTCTATTGTTGCATTAAAGAGCTGTTGTTTTCCTGAAACGTTTCCTACATGTAGGAAAAGTTTCAGAAAACTTTTTCAGAAAAGATTTCCTCATTATCTGTAGACAATGAGGAAATCACATCTGCAACTTGAATAGTTTAGGGTAATTTGTTCAGGTTTCTACCTGTTTTCCAGACTACGGCTTAGAATCTTTCAAAACCTTTTCAGCTTTTCAGAAGAATTCTCAAAATTAGGACCTCAGAGCTGAAGGGTTCCAGTGACAGCTTTGCCATGACACAGACACCCTGCCCTTCCTCCTACCAGTGCCTTTGCTGATACCTCCCAAGGTCACACGAGCTCTTTGGCTAACTACCTCAATGGAAATGCCTGTCCTGCTAATTGTACCTTCCTCTTAAGACCTTTTCAGAGTCAGCATAACAGTGTCCTATCTCAAAAGTGGGATCTACATTCTTTGTTTCAAAATCCAGTCTTCAGTTGTTTTCAAAGGCCCACAACTCAGATAAACCCACTTACAGAATAATCCAACTCATTCCATATGCCTAGCTTGTCCCTCTCTTTGTTTACTTACTCAGTAGCTTGAGGTCACCTGCAAATTTTGAAAGCAATAATTTTCTATTTTCTCCCAGATAATTGATACAAGTATCAATAAAGGTATTAAGAATGCCTTTAATTTGCTCATGAGGTACACATTTGATAAGAAAAAACACATTTACAGGGAAGATTAGCAGGGAAAAAAACTGACATCTGCCTGTAATCCAAATCAGTATTTTGATATTCAGTGCACAAGAGAGAAGACCAATACAGAATAAAGCACAGCCTTTTGCTTTTATTCTGTACAGATAATCCAATTCAGATACTTCATACAACAAAACACTTTAAATTCCCAGTCCCTCCACCCACCATGTATAACTCCTCTACCACAGTTCCTCATTCAGAAATAGCTTTTTGTCTTCATAAGCTACATATTCTTACTCTTTTTTTTAAGTGAAAGAATCCAGTTTCAAAGCAGCAGCTTAATCCATCTTCCTTAAAAACAATGGAAACTTTCCAGATAGTGCATTAGATGCAGGATGAGATTAATGAGATCCTTACTTTTTATTGTACTTTTCCAAATGTGTATTTATAAAGTGTGTACTAAATTTCAAAGTCGATTGTTTAAGCTGGACCATTTTGATACCTCTGGTTCCAGACAGAGGTGCTGAGACTTTCACAAGCTTAAAGCAGGAAAAATATACAGGTAAATTCAAAGGCAGTTAATCTTTCTTTGTCATTTTTACTGTTGCGCTCAGCTAGTACACAGAAAGCTTGAAAAACTTTCATTAGATCAAACAGATCAGCCCTGAAAGCAACAAGTAATTGTTACCGTCCACTCCCAGACACATAACTAACCATGCTGACCATTGGCAGCCCAAAAGCAATAAGCCCAAAAGTGATCAGCCCTTAAAAAAAATCATCTCTCAGTCTTCCACCCTCCACATTTGTCCATGCACAAGCCAGCCTCTGTGAGGTTATCCTGAAAGTAAAACAAAGGCATGGCAATTATGCAGGCGTGCTGATGCAGAAACACATTTCTCCTGAAAGGAGAAATCAGACTCCAATCTTACAAAATAAGCAAGCTGCTTCTCTCATGGGCTTGCAAAAAGAGAAACAAGGGGATCAAAAGAAACCTCAGCAGATGTTCAGTGCCACTAAGGGATAATTCATGAGACCCTAGGAGTATATTCTGCTGGAAGAGAATACTCTACACTACACAGCAGAATCATAGTACCCTATTATTCAAATGGAAAGAAATCAGCTGATCCATCAAAAGTCAGTACGGTTACGTACTTTATTCCCCTGCCCTGAGCTGAAAGGATTCAAAACACTTTCTTTCCCCCATCCAAATTTTGCATCAATATTCACAAATTACCTGGGGAAAATAGGAAAAGTTATAGAAATGTTTTTATTAAATAAAATAGTGAAATGAATCCCTGCAGTGAGTGGAAGGGAAGTTAGAATGAAGACAGAACACAAAAATTACTAGAATACTGGAAAATAGATGGAAATAATTATGATTAAGCAGTGAAAAATACTTCCAGTAGCACACATAATGATGAAACCATTTACAGATTACTAAGAAAACATTCCCTGACCATAACTGAGGGTATCTAACATTTTGTGCAAAATGGTGCAAAAATTTGGAATATCTGCAGCAAAACCTTAAGGAGGCAGAGTTCAATCTCTTTTGAGTTGAATGTGGTCTCAAAGTACCACATGTTCCTGTTATAAGCTGCTGGGAAAGCCAAAAACACAATGCAAGCTTTCTCTTTTCCAAGACAATATTTCATTCATGGTCGGTAGCTCTCTATTTTGAAATTCTCTATTTAAAGTAAATAACTAATTCACATTGTCTTATATTTCTGCTCTCCTTGTATTTATTTTTGATTTGTATTTGGAGTAAAAAGTGGGGGTTGGGTTTGTATATTTTTATGCTTGTTACTTTACACAGGCTTCTCTCTGTGATACATGAGAGCTCTGGTCTTCAGTGGACTTATTTTGCCATCACACCTGTGCCCAGAAGTGCTAGAAAACTGCCATGTTGTTTGTGAGAAAGATGGTTAAATCTACTCATGGCCCTACAGAGCAGAGGGTCTGACTGGCCCTCCTCTGTCAGGAGCATTTCTCATCTGGAGTACAGCTGAGTTGCTAGGATCACCAGCTGTTCTAGGCATAAAGCACATAGCTTCACCCTTGGCACACATTCCTCCATTTCTCCTAGAGACAATTTTTTTACAAATCAGAGTGGGAATTGTGGGAACTCCATTTATCAAGCATAGGATTCAGTAAGTCAATCTCCCTTGCTCAACTCTGAGAAATCACCAGTGATTAAGAAACACTTTTGCATAAAGACATGGGAGGAGCTGTTTACAATATCACTCTGAAGCAACTCAGTTTCTAGCCTGAGTTTCTTTCTCAAAGGTATTATAGAAATTGCAAGTGTCAGAGGTTTGAACTGACACAGAATAAAAAAATCATTAAGTAATTTTTTCATTTATTAATTTATCGTAGGTGGGAATAGCAGTAACCCATTTGCAGCATTTTATATAGCTGAGACAATCTTCTCTCAACTTACTATAAACAGTTTGAAAGCAAGTTAAAGAAAGAAATGCATACTAACAGAGAAATGCTTTAAGCAGAGATTGTAAACCAAAACAGAATGCCAGAAGAACCAAGTCTTGTTCACCTGTAAGGTCTGCAGTTATGCCATTCGCTGTACCTCACTACAATTTGTTCAGGGCAATGGGGAGTTTCATGTAAAAAAATCAATAGATCAATCTTGTCCTATAAACATCAGGTAGCATAGCTGTCTACAGCATTCTGGCAGATTTGGGACAAGATGGATGATTCTTTCTTCGAGATTTGCTCTCTGAAAGCAGAAAAATAACCAGAGGGTAGCATATTAAAAACAGTGCAGTCTTAAAAAAAATGACAAAACTGTCTAGAACAATTAGAAAAGTCAACTACATTATTTACTTTTTCCTAATGCAAACCGATAGCCACTCCCCAGTGTAATTTGTATTGTCCAAGCTCAAAGAATTATCAAGTAAAGCAGTAACAAATACAACCTCCACAACAGAGATGAAGTGCCTCATAATAACATACCACCAAGGCAGCTCTCTGCAAGCAAATATCAACCCTCTGGCTTCCAAGGCAAGGGAGACAACCCTGGCTCCTCCTAAGGAACTGGGGCAGATTATTGTAGGATCAGGTTTAGGCTGCTGGGTAGGAAAAGAGACTGTGGCATTAATTTGATTTAAGCACTGGCTATCACTCCACTCCTACTGAGAAGTGAAAACCCCTGAAGAAGCCACTGACTGCTCTAGGGGCACAGTGAGAGCTCTGGGGATCACATTCTTGCACAGGTTCCCTGTGTGACATCCCTCAATACAGGTGACACAGCACAGGAAGTGTTAAGTCTCAGTTAAACTCACATGTAGGTGGAAAAGAGAGTGATGACCCCAGCTCTAGCCATAGTCAAGCAGATGAAATACTAGGTACTATGACTGACTTATCAAATCTTTTCAAAAAGATATCCTTTTTAAACTGTGACCCTTCCCTCACAGCATAAAGATGATAGGTGGTCCTCTGCCTGTTACATCCTCATTATCTAAGATGTGCTACATAATTACTTCAGATTGATTTATGTACAGGTAATGGACTACAACTCTGTAGCCACTTTTCCACTTCTACTTCTATTTAATGTCTAAACATTTCATGCAGTATGTTTTCAATCTAATTGAAAAAAAGTTACTGTTGCTCAAACTTTATAGAACATTAGTACATCATTTAAGTGCAAACTGCATATTTATTCATAAATGGCAAGCACAATGGCACCTTTCTTCAGTCTACACAAAACCACAAGATATGACTCACGATTAAGTCATGGCTCATAGACATAAGAGAAATGCTTAAATGCCTTATCTTGTGCTCAGAAAGGTGCTACAGTCATGGTTCTCAGTGCACCAGCAAGGTCATATACTTTGTAGCCAAACAAGCGTATTGCAGAGTTCCTGAAATAGCATCTGTACCCTCTTTTCACTCTGGGAAGTCAAAAGGGAGTCTTCCAATATAACATTGCCCTCCAGGCTATTGCATACAGAGGTAAATCCAAAATAATGAACTTAGAGACATTGCATCTCTTAATTTGGCCATTGAATACTTCATAAAGATATTGCCAAAATCTGCTGTGTCTAAAAACCATATGTGGTTTAGATGCCCATGGGAATTCTGTGAAAGGGATGAATAAGTAAGAAGTGGAAATTTGACCCTTTATGGAGTAAAAGATTATAGCAGAGATTGAATCAGCCTGTAAGGAACTGATCCAACTCTGCATTCAAGGTCACCATAATGAAATTACAATGTACATTTGAAGTAATCAGAAGGCCACTCCAATGTTCATTTGGCAGAAGACTCTCTGTTATCAAAAGAATCAAACTTTGAGAGCCCGAAATAGACTTCTCACATTTCTGTGCAGTTTCAGTTTAATACCCTAAATTGCTCGTGATTGTCCCACAATAGCAATGTAATCAAATAAATCAAGCTTATTCTCTAATATAATTTGTTAAAAAAAAGTTCCATAACAACTCCTGTACTACAAGAATACCCAAGTACATTAAGTATCTTCTGAACCTGCAGGTGACTTTGAGTCACTGCCTTGATGTCAAAAAGGGAAAAAGGAAATTCATACTGACTTGTAAATTAGAGAAGAAAACAGTACCAAAAGCATAATCTCTGTGTACCTATGGAAGCCTTTAACCAAATGAAATAAATATACATGTAAATGTATAGGGGCAGAAAATACATGTGGCAGAGATTTTTTTTTACAAAGAGGTGATTCACTACTAAGTAAATTAAACTTTTTTTTTTTTTTCTCATGGTTCAAACATAGGAATAGTCACGGGGTAAGAAGCAGAAAAGTCCTTGACACTGTGAAACTCTGTTCAGTTATAGATAAAACATCCTTTTTATTATCAACACTGTTTCCAGCAGGAATCCAAAATACAGCCCCTTCATAGCTACTATGAAGAAAATTAACTCTTCCCCAAGGAAAACCAACACATATACAGGTTTTGAAAAGTGGTCTTCTCTAGAGATTTTTGTTTCTTTGCATTTACAGGAGACAGAGCTTCCTTGGGTAGTAAAGAGATACAGGAAAAGCTGTCCATCTAAAATGAGTACACCAGCCGATGAGCCTGGAGGTGTCCTGCACACATTAACTGACATAGCAGGGGGAGTCACTACAAAAGTAGTGAAGGGTACTACTGCAAAGACAAATTCCCTTTTCAAGGGAATATAAATTTAGTAATGTTTGACTGGTTTAGGTAGGAATTCTGTGTGCAGATGTGGAAAGAATAAGATTACTGTTAATTTAAAAAGCCATAACTTTTACTAAAGACTACGTAGTTTTAAAGTGTGTTTAAGCCTCAATTTAGCATGGCATATCAAGTTGTTCCGCAGAATATATTTATATAAAGAAGTGGAGTTGGTGTTGGGGGGGTGGGGGGGGTGGTGGTGTGTGGTAATGCATTAATGCTGCTTTGACTTTCCACGTTGGCACTTTATTTCAGAAAAATGACACATCATTTTCACTGATGTCTTTTTGTAAGGATGGCAATAAAACAAACAAACACAAAATTTGTTTTTGGATTTGAGTCACAAATGTGTATTATATCTCAAATACACCCCTGTGACTTTCTTGTCTGGAGAAGAGACGTCCTGGGGGGAACCTAACTGTAATTTTCCAATAGTTAAGAGAAGAGACAGAGTCAGGTTTTTTAATGAGGGAATGTGGGAGAACAACTGACAGTAGTCTCTAATTGAAACAGAGGAAGATCCAACTGGATCTTACAAGGAAAAAAATACAATGGCATTTCTGCTTTCAGTCACTACACAGAATACCATGTTTGAATGCCCAAATGACAAAGAAGTCTTGAAATTCCCACATGACAGGAGCTGTTTTCTGGCTCACCAGTACCTGAAAGCCACGTATGCCCTTTCTTCATCGTTGGAATTTCTCCCAGGAAGGTTCAAAATGCATCACAAGAACTTATTATTCTTATTATTATTTTTTTATAATATATTATATTTTTGGGTTGTGACTTTTTTTTTTTTTTGCTACAAAGAAGAAGAAAACTACTGTTTCCACAATAAAATTACTTTTCCTTGAAAGGGAAAATCCCATATAAAATAACATCTGCTCTGTAATCCAGGTAACTTGATGATAAAAATGCCTTCATTCTGTGAGTAAATGTCTAAAGGAGAGCAGGACACTTTCTGCTGCTTTTATTGATTTTGGGCTTTGCTGTGCTCTGTCTAGTTTGTACACAGAGTCAGTTTTTCACTTTATCTTTTCTCTGTGCTAATCTAGTGGAAGACATTGTACAAATTAGAATTGAGATCCTTAAGATTAAGATTCATGGTTATGGGTTTTGTCAGTGTCTTTAAGAAACTTAATAAAGCAGTGTATCTGTCAGATTGATGGATATTGTTCAGATGAGTTAAGCTTTTGTAGATACACCAGACTAATTTCTCCAAGTGAAGACCACATGCTGCACAGAAGAAGAAGGGAAAAAAAAGAAATTAATGTTCATAAATATTTCAAGAAGGCAAAAATTTGACTGTGGGAGGACATTACAGTGAGGGAAATTTATTTTCTCTTTCATATCTTTAAAAAGTCCTCATAATTGAAAAATGTATTTCCTTTTTTCCTTTTTTTGTTTCTTTTTTTCCCCCTAATATATCTCTTCCACTTACCTGAAAGCATACAATATTTCTTTTGTATTGTTTTACTGGCAGCAGAGAATAGAGGACAGATGGAACACACAGCAGTATCCCTTAACACAGTTCATAGGAAGCTCTGCTACACCAAGACTGGCCCAAAAGAAGAGTCAAGTAATAACTTGGAGGTCCAGCATTCCAACTGAAGGACTTTGACCTTTCCATCTTCCACTCCTTTGGTAAGGAACAGTACAGAAAAAGTTGTCAAAGGTCCATGGAAAGATCCTTTATCACATGTGTAGCTGCCCCCTGCTTAACCAAGATTCTGTTTCCTTATGACAACCCCATTGGTTCAGAAAATTAAACACTTTTTCTAAGAAATGATCATACTAACAGTTATTATGAGCACTCAAAGAAAGGATTTAAGTCAAAATATGGGTTGAAAACAAAATTAACCGTATCTTGTGGGTAAAGGCATTTGTGGGTAAGTGCAGTAATCATTTAACCACTACTCATTTTAGTGTGTTCAGATGGCTGCTGCATTCAAAGCAATCAAAAGTTTTCACTGATTAGACTGTTTATCCACAGGTATCCAGAGCATTTTGTAAAGTTATGAAGTAAAAAAAAAACAAATTACCCTGTGTTAAAGAACTGGCTCCTTGCATTTTTGGGGCCAAGTGGTGAAGTTTCCAAATATTTTATACTTGTGTATTACTTCACACATTATTTTGAACAACCATGCCCCTGAGACTCCACCTGGGGAGCCAGAAAAGCTCATGGCTAAGAGTGTGGGATTTATCAGTCATTCAGCTTGGTGGCTCTAGTTTTCCGCTTTATAAATCAGATACATAATATAAGAATAACAAATATAACAAATAATAAATACAACAAATAATAAATATAAATATAACAAATAATAATGCCACCATTTTCTCCTGAATAACTTTAAATATTATGGGCCTTATCTACAGGTAACTAATGCTACAAGCTATATATTGTAGCCTGGCCCCACAGAGGTCCTGTCTATTTCAGAAAGGACATATTTTTCATTCATTGTCTTGAACAACAGATTAGGCCCTGTTGCTAAGAGAGAATTTAACCAGTTTAAACTCTATTAGTATTTACCTGAAGCACAAAACAACTTGCCATGTCAATTCTATCTCAGCAGTGGATAAGCAAAGCCTTAACACCTGCAGTTGTTGGCAGAGTCAGCAGGTGGGTCTGCAGGTGAGTGTCTGTTGGTGCAGCATATCGACCACACATTCTACAACAGATGTAAGAGGTAGCAGACAGTGTCCTCTTGAACTGACATATTAAAGTTGTATGAATGCAGTTGCTGCTTACACCAAAACTTCAGAAAATATCTCCTCTAGAAAGTTTTGCCATGGTTTTAAAATCTTTTTAGACTGTGATATAATTTCAGCAATTAGAAGGATCTTGCATGATCACTGAATATGTATTATTAGATTCTTGTATATCCACTGAGGTTTCACAAAGTTCTGCCACACCACTGTTGTGCCACACCATTTTAGATGACTGAAAGTACTTCATTCTGATATTAACACTGTATGGCATCTAGCCACTTAATGAAGATGAGTTGGCCTCTGTCAGGTTAGAATAAATATAAAGAATGACATTGCTCACAGTTTATCACTGTGAGAAATTTTATACTTGATAGAAACTATTTTGATAATGATTTTCATTGCATTAATTTAATAATTACTCCCTCCTCCTTTTATAAGGAGAAAATACCAACTTTCTGGCAACAGAGAAATAATTAATTCAAATAAGAAGAAGACACTAAAATCTTGGCCAGCATACCTAAGTCCAGAGACCTACAACTGGATAAAGTCCCATCCAACACCTCTTCAGAGGTACAGGTAGGACCTGCACTTCCTCTTTACTCCATTGGCTTTTGGTAAGGAATCATCATTCTTGAAAATTAGGCCTTTTGTTATGCAAGTTTCATCTCAGATATAAATGATTGATTTTAAGAATATGGCTACACCGTATTTCTTCTCCTTTCACTGGAAGGCAAAATTTAAACTAAGAAATAGGTTAGAATTTGGCACAGTACATAAATGTATTTTGAGTGCAAAAGAAGACTAAAGTGGGAGCAAAAATGGTTGAACTAGTTCAGGAAAGATTAATCCACTGGGAGATTTTAAATATAAACAGCCTTCAGACCAAGAAGTCCCACTATTACCTATGCTCAGAATGTGAAAAAGACACTACAAGAATCATAGAATACTAGAATATTTTGAGGTGGAAGGGACCCACAAGGATCAATTAGTCCAAGCTCCAGAAGTCATGCCATGTGTCTGGGAGAATTGTTCAAACACTTCTTCAACTCTGTCAGCCTGTTGAAGTGTCCAAGCACCCTCTGGTGAAGAAACCTTTCCTGATATCCCACCTAAACTTCCCCTGACTCAGCTTCATGCCTTTTCCTTGGGGACTATCAATGGTCACCACAGAGAAGACATCAGTGGCCTCCCCTGCACTTTCCCTCATGAGGATATTGAAGTATGCAATGAGTCTCCCCTCAGTCTCCTCTTTTTCAGGCTGAACAGACCGAGTAACCTCAGCTGTTCCTCGTATGGCTTCTCCTCAAGGCCTTTGTTCCCCTCCTTTGGACACTCCCAAATAGCTTTATGTCTTTTATATATTGTGTCACCGAAACTGCCCCCAGCACTCGAGGTGAGGCCACCCCAGCCCAGAGCAGAGGGGACAATCCCCTCCCTTGCCCTGCTGGCCATGCAGGGCCTGATGTCCCCCAGGACAGGATTGGCCCTCCTGGCTGCCAGGGCACTGCTGACTCATGTTCAACTTGACATTAACCAAGAAAGCTTGCTGCTTCTCATCCCATTTTCCTAATCATTTTTGACTGAATGTAATGGTGGGGATTTAATAATGGGATACTTAGTTGACCCAATTCTTTTACTCAATCTTGAGATCAAGAGAGTAAAAAAAGAAAAAATAGCTAAACAATTAAAGTGCCAGTAGTTGCAGCCTTCAGTGTTCAGTGACCTCCTCATGGCCCTGAACTTTGTCATGATTTGTATGCACTATTTTTTCATCTGAAATTTTGCAAAATGTTTCAGAATTAAATTCAATTACTTTAAAAGGATCAATAATGTTGTAAACAGAGTGCAGAGTGTGCCTGAAATAAATTCTTAACTTCTGTTTTGGAGGGAAAGATATTTGGAATATGCTTGCATGTATGTTCAAAAAATATTAAAGATGTCCCTGAATCAGATTAAGTGCTAGCTCTTTGGGTCCTAATATCTTGGCATGCTGCCAGACAGCAATCTTAGTGATTGAGTCATTTTGTATGGGGAGACGTTCTTCAGATAATGCCCAAGTGAGTCATGAGGTCTAATTCCATTAAAAAGAGTCAAGAGGCCCACAATCTTAATTACATTTATGCTACTAAGCAGAGGAATGCTTAATGGAAAAGGATAAGAATAACTCATTTTAAGTCTCTTCCAATGGAATCAGAATAGAAGGAGTATTTCCCATACCTGAAATATGAATTTCTGCAGTCTTCCAGCTCTGAGCTGCACAAGAGCTGGAATGGTCACAATACCATTAGTGAAATTAGAAATGTGGGGTGTGGGGTGGAAGATGCTAGAAGTGATGGTCTGGTGCTTTCCAGAGATTGTAACCTCTGCCTATGTCACTCAGGATGAAATTCTCTTAGATAACTGCATGACAAGATAAAACAATGTAATGATTGCTAAGTCTAGATAAACATAGACTAAGGCACCACTTCCATTACTCACACAGGGCAGAATCCGCGTTTTTCTGGGCTAATTGAAGAATAGCCTTGTTTTCTGTGTCAGCTGGATGTAACAAAGATGGGGTTTTACTCAGACAACATAAGAAAAGAGAGAATTGTATGTTATACTGCATTAAAAAGCAATTATTCAGAAGAGCTACCTCATATTTTCACAGCTCTGGGATCCAAAAGCCCATGAACAGAATCCACTGGGTGTGCCCCTGCAGCACAACTTTCAGTGACAGGCCAGCAAAAGGACTGCAACATTCATAGATCCTTGAAAATTAGTGACAAAGGGGACAAAGGTTCAGTTAGCATTTCCATTAGACATGAAGTGAATAGTTAAATCTCTGAACTCCTCAACTGCACATTTCTGCAACTAATTAAAAATAGTCCTCATTAAAATCTGGTAAAACATGCTTAATTTACTACTTCGTACCTGGTCTTGACTGAAAAGGTGGTTTAATGCTTTGACATAACTAAGCTGGTTGTAAGCTCCAGACTGCTGAAGCAAGCCTCCTGTAACAAGATAATCTGTCTTCAAGTAATTTTTGTCTTGACAGTTGTAGACAATGATTTCAAAAAATTTAGCACCAAAATGCTCTATTTTCTTCTCAAACAAATACTAATCTTCTAATCCCAGGGGGAAAATAGCATGAAAAGGTAGCACTTAAATCAGTGAATTTAAAAAGGCTTCAACATACAGTGTCTGTGTCAAAGCAATTAAATTCTGAAAAATCACAGCAAATAATGAAAGAGATTGTTACTTTCAACACTGATGTCATCTGAAAAATCACCTTTAGTACCTTTAGTTTCTTCAAATCTGTTTTAATTTCTTCATACCACTCTGGAAAATATGCACAGATTAATATTTTATTGTCATTCTGCCTCCTGATATTGAGAAGACAATCACACTGAGCCGTGGGCATCTCAGGTTGAGACTATGAAGAGAGAGCGATAGGAGGAATGAGCCTTCGATCTGTTTAGTACCCCAAAGGATATATACTCTAAAAGGGTATCTCTTGCAAAAGCCATGCAGGATGATTTTCCCACCTTTCCAAAGACAGCCTGCAGTAGAGCCAGGTATGGAGCCTGTTTCTCTAAGTCTCACTCCTGGGTTTTAATACCTCTGATTTAGTAATCCTTCTGATACAGTCCTTGCATAATCACATTTTACTATTTGTGAAAAAATTGTGGGATGTAGACACAAAAATGTAGTATAACAAATGTAGTAGACACAGGTTATACTAATATCAACAGAGATGTCTGCCTTTCTTCCAAAAATTAGTTATAATCCTTTCTTGCTGTCTAAAAGCTTGTATCCAGTAAGCTTATAGGAAGGAGATCAACATAAAAGCAAATACTAATTCAAATTACTGATGTCAAGAGGTCTCTCCTTTTATTGATACTTGAAACCTTGCTACTTATTTGTACAGCTGACTGAAATATAAACCTTTCCTAAGGATGGCCAAATATATCTCTTACCTCATGAAATCAATTACGGTTGTTTAAAAAACACTCACGGAAATAATTAGGAACATTTACATATTATGGTATTTCTTAAATTCTTGGACAAGATTTTTAGTACTGTCTTTTCAGATAGACATTCTAGTGTAACAGAGAGGTCAGAAAGGTCCTACAAGAAAACAATAGTAAATGCAATCTAAAAATTGGTGGTCTGTTCTTCCCACTTAAGAACAGTCCACCAATTCCATTTGAGAGCCACTGAGCTCCTAAATGGTGCCAAAATGGTGAGCTCTGTCACACTCCCCCACTATGACCTTTGCAGGACATCAAAACAATGACAAGAGACCTGCCACAAACACAGCCACAATGTGCTTAAAAAGCAAGGTAGAGGCAGCAGTTGAAAGTTTGTGAAAGCATCCTACAAAAACACAGTCCTAAAGCTGTGGTGCTATTTTGTTCTCTCCTCCAACACAGTGTTTGCTGAACAATAACTCATCCTAATGAATTCATAAGATAAATGGTCATTGGTCAATCCTTCATGGCAATTCACAGGAAAAATGTAAAAAGGATGTGAAGGGCTTAAAGATAAATAACAATTAAAAAATTAATTAAAAGGCTCGTAAGAAAAATCTCTCAAAGCAATCTTCATTTTGGTCTGCTCCAACAAATTCATTTTTAAAACTAGCTATTAAAATATAAACTGCCCTGTGAAATATTTTCATCATCTCCTCACAGGCCCTTCTTGAATTTGTTCCAGCAGAGCTATTAGCAGTGATTGAAGGTGAGACAGACAAGACAAAATTCTCCAGAGAACAAGGCGAGAGACACCCTTCTGCCCTCAACCCATCAAGTATAATGAATGATAGGCACAGTGCATGACAGGGACTGAAATAGGAGACTGTGACAAAGACAGGCATCAGAATGCTTCAGAATAATTCATTCAGTTGCATTTGGCAGCAGAAGATCATAATATTTTTTGTGTAGCTACACTGTCAATGCAAAAAAATAAAACAAGGAGTGGCATTTGCATGCTGACTCTGTTACAGTCAGAAAGAAAGGAATAGTTAATCAAATGTTTCATTTATATTATCCCTCTTGTTTCCTGCTGCCCATAAGCACATGGGGCAGTATGGGACGGACACATGATGCTGACTGGGGAGCAAGGTCTAATTCACAATGAGTTGATTACAGCTACTTCTCCTCTCTCCCTCACAACATGGTCCATGCTAGAAAAACCCACACATTTATTCATCAGCTGTGTTTGGAGTCTCTAATTTTTCCTTTGCTGAAAGAGCTGAAAGCATGGCATCACTCTTTGAGAGATGAGAAGGAGAAAGGAGAAACTCTCAGAGAGATCCAGACCTCATTTGAAAATCAGACTTCAAGAAGACAAATTGCAACCCAGCCACCAGCCCACAGCTGCTATCACATCACAGTGACTCTGTCTGTGCTTTACCCACTGAAATCCATGCACCCAGATCCCCAATGCCTCCCTGTCCACAGGCTCACAGGCAGCAGCTTGTCACAGCCAGGCAGAGAGCCATTCAAGCAGCATGTAGCCCAGTGTGAATTTTAAAAAATGGTGTCAAATGCATGGTAGAGGATTTCTGCAACATGCTGCCACAGGGGGTGGTGAGGGCAGACAGTATTGTGTTTTCCAAATAAATGAGATCCAAAAATGGACCCTGAGATTTGGGTACTTTCCAACATCCCTAAAACAGGCCACTCTGGACAGCCAGGGCCCTGGGGAGATGGAATTATGAGAGACTAACTTCACAGCCCAAGCCTTGGGCCACATGATTCCTGTCAAATCCAGCAGGATATTTCCTATGTTCTTCAGGTTCTTCTCCATCTCTGATGGATTTGAGCTAAGAAGTACACATCAAAAATACCAATTTCATGACACCCAATGCAGAAGCAACACAAATTCCTTGCAGTCTTAGTAATCGAAGCATTCATCTAGGATATGGAAAAATAAATATAATAATTTATTCAATGACATAAACAGGTTCAAATTTTCATTTCCCACTCCTTGCTTATCACTAACATAGAATCCATTTCAGAAGACAGATGATTTTACCACTTCTCCTTTGGAAAAAGGCCAGCACAGAGAAAAGAAACAAGCACTATGCTAAACAGAGAAACTCACCCTCCTCTGAGGCTTGTTTAGGCACATCTTGATATTAAAATGGATAGTCTTTATACAAAAGGTCCAAAATGTTTTTATTGTAGAGACTGGTACAGCCAGTGAGCTATGCAAGGACTTGCCTTAAAGAGGGAGGATCTGGTTCAGAATTCCCATCAGACGGGAGAGGGGGCTGAAATTCTGTCTATCACATCACAGATGACTGCCCTGAACACTGAACTTATTACTAGGGAGGAGGAAACATGTTTCCTCTGGTAGCATTATACAGCCATGACCCCCTACTGTATTTAGAATAAAAATGAGCACAGCACTTACTTTCATGAGTTCTATTCAAGGAGTCCCCAGTGGAGAAAGGCACTGGCTTAGCAGGCTGCTTGCCAGGCTCCTCCGTGTGGGGTTATTCAGGATCCCCATCCCCTGCACAGAGGTGGTTACTGTTCAAACTGAGGGCGGATGACCATTTTAGGAGCTCAGCACCCAATGCTCCCCTAGGACATCATTCCCAGTCCAAGCTGTGACCTCCTGACGGTGACATCCAACAATAAATCCTTCCTTCTGCACACTAATAGACAGACTGGGACAGTCTGCAACCCCCTTTCTTTGATCTAAGCAAAAAGATAAATGATGATGGTTCACAACAGGTAATTTATGAGCTTTTTAAATATTTTTGGTTCTGTCTAGCAATTTGAATTGCATTTCCTGCACAGTTTACTACCAAAAAGCACTAATTAATTTAAAATAATAGATCACAATCTCCTGAATATGAAAATAGAGAAAGTATGGCTTCACTATAGTTGTACACAAGAAGATTTGGATATTTGCTAGGCAAAATATTGCCAAACCACCAATAAATAAACATTCTTCAACAAAGCTAATTTTTAATATATTACATGCTGTTACTGAGGAATGAAAAAACCCCTAGCATGCCAGTGAAATACCTTTGGCTTTCAACATACCTACATGGGGTGAAAGAGAGACCTTCTAACAAATGCACATTTACCAGTAAATGCCACTGTTTACTTGTCCATTACAGTTACCAAATCTCATCACTGTCTTTCATTGGAGACACAGTATGATTGTCTGTAGGAGCTGGAGCTGAAGTACATCTGTGAGAACAGAATATATCTCTTATATTTATTGTTTCATTTAATTGGCCAAGGAAAACTTTTTAAAACCAAAAAAGTTGCTGCTAATGGTCATTTAGTTTGGATGATGCCTCTACAGAGGCATCATTTCTACTCAAACATGGGGATATTGCAAGGGGTCTGACTCAGGGTCTCAATGTGTATGGGAAAATTCAGTATGAACTTTCCCCATGCTGAAAGCAATGAATGAGAAAAGATGAGTTTTCACCCCATGTTGTGGGATGAGCATTTGGACTTTTCAAGGCTACTTCAACCATTAATTCCTTAGGTTCACACATTAGTAAGAAAAAGTATTCTTCAGACTTTTTAATTATCAGAAATTCAACAGTTTATTCACACTCAAAAAGGGAATTTGAAATCTTCATAGGGATCCAGCTGGAGCAGCAGATCCTGTACAAGTTTGGGGCTGACTGGGAGTTTATCATTCTCACAGCAGTGGTACTCCAGCTCAGGGCCCTGGGATCTCCTTAGCCCATCATGGTGTGGAAGATAAAGAAAGCATTAAGCACCTCTGCCTTGTCTATGTCCCTGTTTATTAGGTGACCATCCTCATTCTGTAATGGGCTGATACTACCTTTTTCTGTACTACCTTTTGCTATTAACATACATATTTATATTTATAAATAAGTGTGTCTTGGTTTAGCAATATTTAGGTGTATATAAATATAAGAAATACAACAACTACATTTTATGAAGGCCTAATGCCTTTCAAACTGTTACCTTTGAATCAAATTACAGGTTTTCAGTGAACTAACAGACCAATTAATTTTATGTCACTCTGTTCAGCATAGATTCCCTTAAACCAGGCATGAGTGCTTTTCTTAAAAAAGTCATCCTGAGCCTGCTTATGAAACTCATTTGAACCCGTGCATAAACTCAAAAGCAGAAGAGTCCCTCCCTTGGCTAGGAACAAGTGACACAGGCTGCCTGGGCTCACAGCAGCTTCTAACTAAAAACTCAGGGTGTGTAAAACATGAATATATAAGAATACTTGATAAATATTTACATTGTAACAAACTTTTTGGAACATGGAGGAGTATCTCCTCCTGCAAGGAGTTTTACTGATGTCAGGGGAAATATTTTCAGAGGGGGGAACTTCCTAGCATTAGGAGGAAAGTCATGTGATCCTGAACAAAATGGGACACAGAGGTTCCCAAGCGTGTCTTTGTAACACAGTGAAGTGAGATACAGCAGCTGCCATGACTGGCTACCCAGAGAGCTTGGCCAAGTTAGCTCGCCTGGAGCCAGACTAGGGGGTAGAGCTCAGTTTAAGATGCAGGCACTTAAATTTAGGCATTTGCATGTAAACGTATTCATATGAGCAAGGATGGGAAGCAGGGACTCTATGAGGAGGTGGGGACTTTGAACTTCACTCAGGTGCGGAAACACCATGCCTGTTCCAAAGCCTTGCTGTTGAGATCTCCCTGGGAGGGCTGGCAAATACAGCAAGCACAGCACCTGCCAGAGGCCCAGGCCCCTCCAGGGCAGCCACCAGAGGCCAGCAGAATAACTAGGGCATCTCACCAACACTTAGACAACTGGACCATGCCCTTGGCTCACATGTGGAAAACTGCTTGCCTGTACCTAAATGTAAATGCTTTAGTCTGGAGCTGATTAAGGCTCATTAGAAGCTATCCATGGTACCTCTGCCATGGTACGCTCCTGCCATCCCTTTCTCAGTGTCCATATGGGATCCAAAATATGAAAAGCAAAACTGTTCCTGTGTCCACAGGCACTGATATCTGTGTGTGCAGTATGACATATCTCTGCCACTGTTTTAGCATTCACAGGAATACTAACTTTCCCCAGAAAATACATTTACAGGTATCCACAACAGGTATGCAAGCTACTCATCTCCCCATAGAACACTTCCTTTTACTTTTCAATACCTAGCATTTTAAAAGGTTTGGCCAGCATTTTTACAGGCAGAAAAAAATATAAAACTGTTTAGTATACAAAACTGAAATAAGCATATAATTTTGCATATTGATTCCTCTCAGAACACTTTGAGGCTCTCAGAGAGCTTGAATAAGAAATTCTGATGAATGATTTTTTTCATTTCCCTCTCAGAAACTACACAGCATAAATAAAATAAATAGCAAAGCAGCCTCTTTCTACTGCATGACGCACAAGCAAAAATGGATAAATAATCTTTAAGATTTCCATGGACAAGCATGGAAAGTTTGCTCACAGCTGTTTGACAATCAGTTCACAAATGAGAGTTTAATCTTTTACATGTCAAAGGTAACAAGTAGGACAAGGGAAAGGTTTACTAAAAGTCATTATCAGTTTTCTTCATGTCCGAACAGAATCTGCTTCTTGGAAGCCTGTTGAAAAAATACCCAACTTTTCATTTCAGCCCTAAATGGAGAGACCCTGAACACAGCCTAATTGGCCTTTCCATTTACACTCAATGCATTTGCAGCTTGCAGTTACAGCAGGGCAGAGCCAACATTCCCAGGCTTACCACACCCAAATGTCTTATTTATAAACCAAAATCTGAATTTTATCCGTGTCTAATACTTAACTTTAAGACTATTACACCATCTAATGTATTTTTTTCCCTAAATTACTGCTCTGTAGCCTCAACCTTAACTGCAAGCTGATATGATTTGTATGTTGTGAACTGTCAGAGGACTGAATTTTTATTACAGATGAGATGACTGCAACAAATGTGTGACTCATCACCACATCTTTTATTGAGGGGGCTGGGGGTTACACTGCAGGACATTAGCAGAGAAAGAAAGATGATTTGCAAATTAAATTCTGTGGAAAGAACAGCATCTTGCAGGAGCCAGAAATCAGGTGCCTCCTAGAGGGGTTGATATTTTACAATCACATTCTCACTGGTTTAGCATTTTTCAAGCTTTAGTCTGATTTCATTTCTTAGTAACAGTCAATTGTCTTTCTCTTTGCCCAGCCATGTTGTCATTGATTTACACCAAATAAAACCACTTAAATACAAAACACACAGTGACAGGCAATTCACCGTTGGTCTCTTCTTGAAAGCATTCTCACATACAGTCAATCAGTGCAGAAGTAAATCACTGTTCCCAAATTCCTCTTCTCCAAACACCTAGATACCCTGATTTTCTCACCCACTTTGTTTTTCTTTCCCAGCTTTTTAAACCTAACCAACATTCAGGCACTACTTGTGGCCATATCCTCATAGTACATATACTACTTCCTTTCTACGAAGCAGCAGTAAACAAACTCAGAGCCTGATGAAGACCAAAGGTTTGACAAAGACCATGCATTTCTCATAAAGTTACAAGATCTTTCTCCGCTCCCCATAAAACCACCCTCCCTTAAATTTCCACAGGCCAAACAGCAATGAATTAACAGAGCCATCATTTAAGTTGGCAACCTACAATTATCTCAGGTGAGGCAGACTTCCTAAGAGGAGAAAGGGCTGCAGGTAATTATAAAATATTCATGCCCCTTCCCAGTGACAAGCTGGTTCAGGAACGGTGGGATAGTTAGGAGTCAATTAGAGAAGTTGCTGTTCTGGCCTTAGGCTAAAAAGACTTATTCAGGAGATGTTTTGTCAGGAGCTGTTTCAGCAGTGTGTGAGAGATAGAAAGGGAAGCGGAGAGGATCAAGGATGGGACAGAATCACAGAGTCAATGAGGCTGGAAAAGATCTCTGAGAACATTGACTCCAGCCTATGACCGAACACCACCACATCAACAAGACCATGGCATTGAGTGCAAGTCCAGCCTTTCCACAAACACCTCCAGGGACAGTGACTCCAGTGACACCAACCAGGGCAGCCCATTCCAATGTCTAATCACCCTTTCTGTTAAGAACTCCTTCCTAATGTCCAACCTAAACCCTTCCTGGTGCAGCTAAATTCTACATCCTCTTGTCCAGTTGCTGGTTGCCTGGGAGAAGAGGCCAGGTTTTGATAACTGGGAAATGCAAGCATGGCTTCTGAAAGAAGTTGTCAGCAGCTTCCCGCATGTCCAGTGGAGCTGATGCCACTCAGCTCCAAGACAGACCTGCTGCTGTCTGAGCCACTCAGAGACACTGGTAACACCTCTGGGGTACCAGATTTTAAGAAAGGTGAAAGTTACAGCAAAATACCAACTGCAGATAGAGCAAGGAGTGGGTGAGAGTAGTAGCCCTGCAGACACCAAGATCAGTGAGGAAGGAAGGGGAGAAGGTGCTCCAGGAACCAAAGCAGAGGTTCCCCTTTAGCTCATGGTGCAGCCCAGGGTAAGGCAGCTGTGCCTCTGCAGCCCAGGGAAGTCCACAGTGGAGCAGAGATCCACCTGCAACCTCTGAAGGACCCCATGATGATAACTGGTGAGTGATCACTCCCTGTTCCTTAGCCCACAAGCTTTTTGTTGTACCCTTCCTCTGCCCAGCTGAGGCAGGGAGTGATAGAGTGGCTTTGGTGGGCACCTGGCATTCAGCCAGGGTCAAAACACCACAGGGGAAAGGAATACTAAACTTGTGGTAAATTACTTGGGACAGAAACTTAAACATAATGGAAACCTACTTAATGCTTCTGGCCATTTAAATTAGACATTAAGTAATAAATTTCAGTGTGATGAGTAGTCTGAGACCAGATAAGGATCCATAGATCAAATAGGCAACAAAGCTCATGTAGAGCCCAAGGCAATTGCCAGGACTCTTTGGAGCCATCACATATGCTAACTGCTTTGGAAAGACCAGACACAACCTGACCTTATCTAGGAAGCCTTCTTTCACTTACAGAAAATGATCCCACAGGTCCCATCATGCTAGCACTTTAACTGGAATAAATTATATTACTTAAAACCAGCTGCACTAACCTCAGCTTCGCTCAGGATTCACTAAGCCATGAATACTGTGTCTTGTTGCCAGACACACAGCTCTTTAAAAACTACGATGTTGAAATTTGCCATTTCTTTATTGTTTCTTGATTATTTGATCTTGCTTTTCATTAGCATATTTTTGAAAAGTTTTGAATAACTATGTGCAGTTGTCCTTTCAATTTATAGGTGGGGTCTAGATAAATTCATAAATAATTTTACAAATATTCTAGTGTCTAGAAAAAAAATCATAAACCACCTTAACTAAATAATAAACACACTGAGCGTCTCCTGAGTTGCTTGTGATCTAAAGAATATATTTAAAAGACAGAATGAGCAAGTTTAGGGCTGAGCTACTTAAATTAAAAAAAAAAAAAAGAAGAAGAAGAAGAAGAAGAAAGCAACATTATTTAACATTAATTATTTTGGCTATGCCTGGATGAGCACACAGGGCTAACCACTCAAGGCCATCACTAGTTTCAAGCATGTGCTGACATCACCTCTCAACCTGTTCAATGCAGTGTTACAATTGGCTTAATTTTGGGAGGAAAAAAGTTTGCTGGGTATCTTTAGCAGCAGTGGCCTTGTAACCAGCTCATCAAAGTAGTGGCACAATGTAGACTGGCTTCACAGACAATGAGGTACTGTCCATGACTTCTGTAAAATTGAAAATAAAAGTGAAAAATGTGGCTCTGATGAATATCTAAGGTGTTTTGCTTGAAAGAGCTATTCTAAGAAAGACTATCTTGCTATCAGTTGAGGGTATGTATGTGGCAGATTAAACATATGTTTCTGGAACACACTGAGAGCTCACTGAAACCCAATCAGTTTATAAATGCCATGCAACCCTCTTTTTTTTCCCCAATGCTGCCCGTGTACGTCTCTTTGAATGCTTTTTAAAGAACGATTATTTTAGCCTACAAAGGGATTTTACTGCTGTTAGCTTCCACAGACACTGCACAAAGAAAGAATAAACCCATTACACTCATGTTTTTCTGCTTTTATCCTTTGACGAGCTTGGGGAGGGAAAAAAGAGAGAAAAATCTCCCACAGGCAGAAAGTATTTCTAATAACCATGCTCATGTGCCTCTAACAGGAACAATTCACTCTCATTTTTTATGATAGTTACTTCTTACGTGCCCTGTTATACTCACAACTTTATAATAGATTTCAGTGCTTACCACAATGAAACCTCAAGTCCTTACCAGTATACAAAATCCATGTGTGCAAAAATTTAAATTATTCCACATCTTCCCTTGCTGAACAGCATCACATTGAGCCATGTGCTCATTGACCACAAGCCTGACTTTTTAAAACAATTATTCTGTTTAAAACAGCAAAAAGACCCTTTTTGTCAAACATTTGCTTAATAAACTGCAGCTCAGAGGAAAAACCTTGGCTTGGATAAATGCATCTTCATAGAAGTCCATGTAGACACTGTATCAGAAAGCTGCTGTAAAAGCTGTGTTTCTGATGAATCCTGTCATCAGAAACAGGATGAAAATGCCAATGCTTTCTGCCACAGAGGATGCAGCTTTTCTTACCAAAATAGAAATCTTATCTGTAAACATGATCTGATTTTTGATTTATGTTCTTCACTCCCAAGTTCATTTCATCTTGTACCCTACAGTCTCATATGGCTTGGGTTTCCTCTTCTTATGAATGTGTCCAAGGCTTCTGTGGCAAGGGCATCATTGGAAAATAACTCTCTTTTGGCATCATCATTACAAGTTGTTTTGTTAAGTGTACTGAGGTGGGTCAAATGAAAAAAAAAATGGACTTTACACAATTTTGAAATAAAGCACCAAGAAATGCAGCAGTGAGTGGGAACACCTCATCTCTACTAGGCTGAATGGTCAAGAATGGATCTCTGATCTGAAGATGCAGCTAAACACCTAAGAAAGGTGTCTTAAGCAGTCACAGCCCCATCTGGCTTGTTTCTCAAGGCTCACTAATAGCATATTGGTATTTTGATTATTTCTGTCCTATGTGTGCAATAAATCCATAACTTTGCAATTACCCCTGACATACTTACTCAGTTGTATAGGAAAAGACTAGAGAAGGCAGACACAAGATGTGCTTCTGATGTATCTGCACAACAAATAACTGCATCAAAGGGTAAGAAGACAGGGAAGGCAGGAAGACTTACCCTGATCCTTTGTTGTTTCTGTGTGCATGGCTGTGTGTAAGCCACAATCTTTGGTTATAAAGTATGGGAAAGAACGGACATTTAAGGATGAAAAATGATTCTATGCAAATTTTAATACTTATGACTCATGATGTATCTAGGGCAAAAATAAATTGTGCCTAATTACTACCTGTGGAGCCATAGCAGTGACTCTGATCTCAGGTAATAGCAGCCACAGATGGACAATCAAGAATAAAATTTGGCCAGAAATCAGGGTGAGAACCTGCAGAGAAGTTATGTTTACCACATCACAGGCAATACACTAGGGTTAAAAACAACAACCTTCATCAATAATTCAGCTACCAGACAGAGTGGCTTCTGCATCAGAAAGCTCCTGCAGGACAAATCAAAATCATACCCTTTATTCTGGCATTCAGTAATGTTTACTGCTTTATTAGAGATGGCACTAGGAAAGTGTTTTCCCTCTCTCATTGCACACTTGGGAATATGTCTTTCATAAGGAATAAACTGGAACAGCCACCAGCTGATTGCAGGTAACTGGTCGTTAGTGGTGACTAGGACTGACTGAAACCACAAAGCTCCTAAGCTCCTTCAGTTCCAGCTTCATTTTGCAACCATCCCTGCATCATATCCAAGAAGCTGAGAGTGTGTAGCTCTCTTGGCTGTAATGTTTAGGGGGGTAGTTTATTTCTCATGGTGCCTTGAACAGTCTGCTTCAGCAGGCTCTACTAAACGAAGTAGCAAAGTGCCTTGGTCTGCTGAGGAAAAGCAAACTGCATTATCAGCACTTCCCAGAGTCTCAGCCAAGTACCTGGTAAATTGCTCAAAGAAACAAAAGTCATATAGCCACCAGCTGCTGGTGGATAATGCTGCATGGGGATACACAGACAGTGCATCTCATGGAGATCATATGAGCCTGGTGAACTTGATTTTGGAGCACCTGCCCAGAGCTGCCATGGTTCTGGATATATTTAAGAGAACAGAATAGAGATGCCAAGTTAGCTCCACTGCAGCAAGAGTTCAATCACTTTTTTTCCTTGCATTTCATCTTTTTCTTTCCCCTTATGCAGGCAGTTACACCTTCTGCCTCGTGTGTGACAAACCAAGAGCTGGGGTTTTATAAGTGATTCCAGTAAATAGAAGCCAGTGAAACAGTTAGCCATCATTGATATAACTTTTTATTTAGAAGAATTCCCAGACAGAAAGAAAAAGTCTAGGTTTCTGTTTTTGTCTTTTCACCCTTACATAAGTAACATGGAGGTGACTGTATTACACTCTAAATACTCTTCCCTTACAATTCATACTGCTACTTGCATACCTTTCCCATTTCAGGGTCCAAAGAAGATGACACAAAATGTTTCCACTCTGCTGGCTGCAAGAACTAGAAAAACTAATTCAGCTTCTTCCTTCTGAGAATTAAGAGCCAGTGGCATATGATTCAAGGACCTTACCCTCGCAGAAAGGTAAAATCTGTGGAAAGATTTCCACTGAACCTGATTAAGTCCCTTCTTAGGCTACTGAAAATTATTTGTGAAACAGTTGAGCAATGAATAATGTGCAACAGTCAAGCTTCACAGCAGTGGCTTCAGAGGACAATCCATCCTCAAACAGCTTCCCTGATGCTGGTTATCCCAGATTATGCAACTCACTGATTCAGCCTCAGGACACCATCTCTCTCTCCCTCACCACCCCTGAACTTCAGGATGCTGTTGCCAGGGTAACTTCTGAAGATGTTTTAGATTCCAATATTTGCCTGTTCAGTGTTTGTCTCTCCCTTCACTCCTCCTTCAGTAAAATTCTCTCAGCAAATTCATCTGCTAGGTATTTACCAAACACCCAGGTGAAAGGGCCATGGCTGAGCAGACATTTTTCCTAAAGCAGAAGAGAGCTGTGCAAAATAAGTTCAGCCAGCTACAAAACTTCAGCCTGCTCATCTCATGATGCGTGGTTCTTTGTACCCTCAAACCCCATCACTCACGCTTTTACAGCTGGTCTTAATCATGCTGGGTTATTTTCTGCTTTTCTGGAACCAGGATAGTTTGGATACACACTGAATATTAACACAGACATGGGCATTACATGCATGAAAAACTGAGCTGCAAAAAGTATATGGGTTATAAAAAGGCATTTGAGCCCTGGACAAAAAGGGCCAAGGTCACCAGGATCCTGTTTAACAGATGCAATGTCCTACTTCATGCAAAACTTGGTGATTGCATTAGGGAATTCTGGGTTATTTTTAAATTTTGTACATTCACAGTGATGTACAACATCAAACTTCCACAAAAGTCAGATGGACTGAAGGCTGAAGGTTTTTTCCCACTCCTTCAATGCAATGTCTCAAACACTGTACACTTGTCATGATCACACGCACATGCTATACAGTATTCACTGTGATTTTTTCCTTTATCATTTAGTGTTATTCTCTCATCTACATACCCTGTACAGCCAAAATAATAGACCCAGATCATCTACACTTACATTTCCAAGCAGCTTTGACTGCCTCTACTAAAGGCTGAAATATATGCCCACAATCTTCATAAACCTATCGTAAATGAAAGATCTTCTAATTTCAGCAAAATTTAATCCAACCCATAATAAGATAACCAACATTGTCAAGCAATTAACAACATTTTGAATGGCCAAAGTGCACCTGAAACCTGCTTATTCTAAAGAAGAGTGGTTTCTGACTTCAACTAAATAATTCACACCTGCTAACACAACTATAATTGCAGCCTAGAAATTCTTGTTCCAGAATTAATATCTGAGGGTTATTGTCAAGCCCAAAGGCAAACACATTTATTACATTTTGCAATTGGCAAACATAAACACAAGAATTAAAATCTTCTTTGAAGAAAAACCCTTTTGAGCTTCACCTGTTTGTCTGGACGATAAAATTTCTAAAGAGGAAGAAAAAGAAATGACAAAAGAAAGACATCAGTGTTGTGCATGTTGCAGAACCACAATGAAGGAGCAGTTAAAAATGTATCCTGCTGTTCAATTAAGGAGCAGAAGAAAAGGAAGTGCCCATAGGTTTTAAAATGTCATGACATTCTTATTCAGAAAAAAAACAAGTAAGAATATGGTGCCCAGAAAGGTCTCTGTTTTCACGTTCAGGCAAAATTGCAACAGACCTTACAAATTAAGGCAACTAAATATGTTATTATATTAATGATCAAAGTTTCTACCAAAGGCTGAAAAGGACTGGGTGGTGGGTTTTGCCTCATCCCTTTATGATGCATAATTTCCAGCCCTGCATTAAATATACTTTTAAAAGAGCTTTACATTGTGAGCCTGGTCAGTGGAGGCAGTGTCTTGATTGGTAGAGTACTCTATTCCCCAATGGCAATGGCTGCCTTTTTATATTTAATTTCCAAGCCATCCTTTATTGCAGCATATATCTATGAAAGCACTCAGTTGTGCAAACAATAACAAAGCACAAAGGGTATTTGTATTTTAAGCCATACATTGCAAATACAGAAAAGATGACCTCAAACTACTTCCCTCAGTAGGAAATGGCAATGGCCAATATTCATATTTACTTGTCTGAATTTTTGTTTTTAGGGAATAATTTGCCTGGAGTAAGAGATGGGGGGAATTCAGTGTTTCCTGGTCTCTGGCTGGTCTTATTTTGGTTTTTTGAAGAGTGACATAAAGCACAGTAAGCCAGCTGTTTGTATGTGCTTGGAAAACATCAGCTCAAATTCCCAATGAAAGTTTTTAAAATAGAAATGTTGCAGGAACGAAGACTGCTCAGTGAAGATTTTTCTTGAGCCTTTAGAAAGTGAGAAAAAAGTGCCCAAGTTATCATTTTCTCCTGCTAAAGCCTGTGCTTTACCCAGTTCCAGTTATGCAGCCACCCTGAGAACAGTTGGTGAAGGCAACGCTGCCCCGCTCCCATATCTGGCCAGCACCAACAAGACACAACACAGTTCACAAACAGCTAAGTAGGGTTGGGTCAAAGATATGATGGACATGGTTGCCAGGTTTCTCCTGCTAGGAATATAATCCTCAAAACCTCACAATCGGGGAATGTGTCCTTCCAAGAGTGTCTTGCCTTTGGGTGTCTATAAAAGAGATTTTTCACTCCATTTTGTTTTTCCTAGCAGTCAAAATGATCAGGAGAAAAAAAATGCTGTTTCCTTCAGGAGCCTACTGGCTTGCACAGCACAATGCCAGCAAATTGCAAGTTGGGATTTGCTGGTGGAAAATAACAAAAAAAGGAGGGAAAATGAGGAAACTGGGATTTCTAAGTCTTCCATTCAAGAACAGAAACAAAACCAGATAGTAGCAAAAAGAAAGAAAGGGGGAAAAAAAGGCTACAATGGATACAATGAAGGCTGGGACCTGCAGAAGCAAAGAGGCCTGGATCTTTCACTGGGCTAAAAGTGGGAACTGGAAAAACCTGCACACTGAGCAGGGAGCTGCCTAAACTGCACAACAGGGGCTTGATGGAGAAAGGCAGGACTGACCTTCAGTCTGCCACCAGCAGTCTTGCTCTCTCCTGAAAGGACATACAAGGGAGGAGGCTACCCTCACCTCCAAATAAATTCTCCTTCCACTTTCTTGGAGCACCAAACCCTGGGAAGATTTCGTCCTGCCTTTGCAACCATGTAATGGAAATTTCAGCAAGGCTGTATGATTGTGATCCTCCCAGTCTACTCATTCTACTTTATGTAATTTGTCTTAATAGATGTTGGCCCAATACTGGAGAGAATAATCTGCGCAATAGGCTAGTGAACCAGTAACTCAGCTCCAGTTTTTAGTCAACAGGTCAATGACTACCTCTGGAAAAAAAAAAAAAGAAACACTTTAAAACAGCACTTGTTTTCCAGCTGAGGAGGACTGAGTCCAAAAGAAGCAAACAAAGACAAAAACTCCTCATGCTGTTCTCACTTCGAAGTGAATTATCTACCCCTTGAAGAGAGTTCATCCCAGATGACTGTGGAAACTTGCAGAAAAATTGCAGGTTCTTCCAGCACAAGGATTCAGAAAGTTTGTGGTTTGCTATACCCAGGAGAGAAAGAGGGAAGAGACCTATTTTCAGAGTTCTCATCTGCTTAATAACAAGAATTAACTAGAAGTTAGATCCCTCAAATTACAGAATCCTAAGAAGGAAGCTGTGTACTCCCTTCAGCGGCTCATATCAAAGATGTTCCTCGTGTTAATGTCTACTTCCCCTACAGCTCAGAGGCACTGAGGGCCCTCACAGTTCCCCTCCCAGAAATCAGAGTAATAGCCAAAGCCAGCGGTCAAAAAGTTATCCAAAATACGTTCCTGTTTATTAACCTGAAAAGAGTGGTGTGATTTAAGCACCAAACTTGAGAAGGGAATTCACCAATAAAAATAGGAAACAAAAAAGGAAGTCTGTTCACCCCAAACGTGAACACCATGTCCAGTCTAATGCCAAAAGTACTCTCATTCAAGGAAGCCTGAGCTTCTAATTAATGACAAAGGATTTTTCTAGGCACTAACGTATCTGGAAGTTAAATTTTCCAGTCCCTGAGGGTCTTTGTAGAGGGAGCATTTAGGTCCTTGATTCCCTTCGTGGAAGTAAATCAGCAGCACATGCACATCCGAGGGCAAACTCACCCCTCAGCAGAGACACAATCTCTCAAAGCAACTCAGACGGTATCAGGAAGGGACATTTCCTATCATTGACACCACCACCAGTAACTTGACAGAATGAAGGCTGAATTTGCTGAAAACCAAAACCGCCAGAGGGAAGAGTTATCACGAAGTGAAGCAACATGTCCAAGCAGCAGCCAGCAAATCACGATTACAGCAATGGGTACAATTATTCTTTCTCGCTAGCCACAAACTCTTGATTATTTTAACAAAATATAGCAAAAATCCCCCAGGAGAATGCAAACGCCTTCTCCCGCCGGTGTGCCGGTGGCTGGAGACGGTTCCGTGCCGCCGCCCAGGTAGCGGGCAGGAGCATCCTGCAGAAATCGCTGGCTCCTGCTCAAATTATTCAGAGCAGTGCCATCTACCGGGGCCAGCTGCTGAAGGCCACATCCTTGTTTTTCTTGGGTTTTGTTCCCGTTTTTAATTAACTTGGGTGTTTTGATAGATGAGACAACGGCTGATGAATGCTAAGGATTTTAGAAGTACCCTTTGCATTTCATTAAAATGCCTCACAAAATGTTTTCTAAAGGTTAAACTCTCTGAGGTGCTCAGTTTCCTTAGATGTTTTGGATCTGAGGGAGACAAGGGACTTTTTTTTTTTTAATTGAGCACAATAAAAGCTCAATCAGTAAAGCACTTAAGAAAATCCTCATCTTTAAGTGATTTCTCTGATGGTGGTGGAAATAATTGCAGGTCCTCAAAGTCCTGTAGAGCAAGGACTGAGATCAGGGCAAATAAGAAAAAAAATAAAACATACTTCTAAAAGTACCTGCCTCTTATCTGCCAAAGAAAAAGTATCTGTCTGTTATTTACCAAAGAATCACCCAGACATATTCTGGATTCAGAATCATGTGCAGAAAAAAAAAAAAAAAAAAAGCAAGTGGAAAAGTACGTGAAGTAAAACTTTCATTCTTATATGAAGAAAATATATATATTTATATTGCAAAGCTACTCCACTGCTTGAACTAGAATAAATCAACAATGGAGCATTTAAAGTCATTAACAAGTTAGTATTGAGAAATCCAAAAATTATTTTTTTATGTTTTAAAATTATTTATAGACTTTGCAGAACTGATAACCTGAAATCCTTTCTGGACTGTTAAATACACTAAAAATCTTTCTCTACTTGTGTGTTTAGGAGCATTAGGAACCGTAATAATGCTAATTTACAACGTGTATACCAGCACTACTTTTACATCCAAAAAACTCAGAAACAGTGTCTAAAGACAGGACTTAAGCTGTGCTAATCAATCTTGGGTGACCAACCTGAATTATCAATGGACCCTGTGGCAAATATAAAAAAGTTGGCCTTACCACTTTTTGGACTGTACAAAGAAGCTGATAAGGAAATAATTTTCAAATGAAAAATGAAGGACTTCTAGTGAAAGTTTCTTCCTTATGTTTTTAAAGAAATAAATTCTTCTAACAACTTATACTTAAATAGCAGACTTCTGTTCAGCATTTTGTTAAGGGTATCAAAAGTATAGAAATGTGCTCCAAAAGTATTATCTTAATTTATAGTGCCATAAATTATCTTAATTTATAGATTTATAGTGCCACATTCTTTTTTTTTTTTTTCAAAACTGCCTTTTTATAGTCTTACGTGTAGTTAAAGCACGTAGGAAATCAGCTCCTGATCAGTTGTGACTGTGCTCAGCACAACCACCAGTCTTTCCCTAGGTATTTCCCACTGTTCTCCAGACAAAGTGACACACATCATTAGCTGTGATCATTTTCCTTGCAGCTTACTGCCACATCTACAGAAAGGTTTTGGACACTCATGTGTAGTATGATGGCCTGTGTTGGCACCCAAGGAGTCTCAGAGTGGTGGAAGCTACTTAAATCCCCAGTATGCAATTTTAGCCAGCACATATGCCTAAACCCCACTAGGATGGGATTTCCTCAAGTGTCAGTGATCCCTTCAACATCTAATCCAACAGAGAGCATCAGTGCACTCTTCTAGGATAAGCTTCAAAGGGGAACCATTGCTCTGGAAGTAAAAACCTTCTGAAAGAAGGCTGGTTGGTTTAGGACCTGATGAGTGGCTACAGCTGGCACAGGAAGCTGTACAAAGTGAGAGAAATAAGAAACATCTAATATCTGTCCTGGCTGCGTGCAGGCCCACAAACACCTATTCCCAGCCATGCCAGAGTCAACCAACAGTGATTGCTGTCTGTACCAAATCCATCAGGGTCTGGTGCAGCATTGCAGTTTTTGGGATTGGAAGTCTCCATCTCATGGTCAGGTTCCTATATTAATTCTCCCAGCATCCTATGCCACAATTCAAGAGCTTTTTGAAGATGAAAGCAGGGGGTTGTAGATAAAAAAGGCTAAATTTCCTGATGAAATAATAAAGCACTGAAAGCAGCTCCAATGTTATGAAAGCATCTGCACTGATCTAAGAGCAGAGGAGGAGTGCAAGCAAGAGAAGACTCTGGCAGAAAAGCAGATGGACAAGCTCTGGAGATCAGCCAGTCTTTCCTACTGGAACAAAAAACACCTCACTTCAGTGTTGGAGGATATGATTGGTCCTATGGCTTGCCACCACTCTTGAGTGTCAAGAGTGCTGGATGAGCGACCAGTTGACATGGGAGGTAATATGAAATTAGGTTTTACAGTGAGAAAAGTGAACACGCAGTGAGGACAGTTGTCCACTATCTGAAACACTTCTGAGCACTCACAGAGCACTGCTCAAAGGACATTCCTGCTGCTTGTTCCTCAAGCAAACTGCACAGGTTTGAATCATTTAGTTGCTGAAGCACAGTGGTTTTTTACCAAGAAAGGAAAAACCAAGTCCATTTGACAAGATACCAAGAAATAAGCTGAATTTAGATGGGAAAAAATGTGCTTATCATTCCTTTCCTTCCCTTTCATTTTGTATTTTACATGTAAATTGCATGATATTGTACTTTTTCTCATTCTAAACTACAACACAGAACTGGCAGGAATGTCTTTGTTTGGAATGTAAGCATGATGGGAGTCCTGAGGCATCCTTCAGTCATACACCACATACACACATACATGTACACAGTCATAAAAATGACTATACACATACATGTATACACCTATATTTTGAGACTAATAAGTACATATGACAGTATTTCAGCATTAATGCATTTTCTCTAGAGCAAAAGGACAAGATTTTAATTTATTTGTAAGATTAATTTTTGCAATGTGCAACATGGCTGCAATGGAGTTTAACACAAGGAAAAT
Organism: Cettia cetti; assembly: GCA_013401135.1. Taxonomy (NCBI): domain Eukaryota; kingdom Metazoa; phylum Chordata; class Aves; order Passeriformes; family Sylviidae; genus Cettia; species Cettia cetti. The sequence continues at coordinate 41,612 of VZUI01001367.1, forward strand.
CACACTACTATACAGTTACACTCTCCATGCTGAATTTAGTCACTGGTAGTTTTTATGTCTGCCACAAATGGATAGTATTATTACTGGGAGACATCTACAGGTGGGAATCAAATGTGCTATTATCTCTGTAAAATGAGTGAGCCTGTCACTGATGTCCTTAAGTTTTTGCTGAATGCAATGCCTGGTTAGCTCCCTACTAGCTCTCCACTGCTCCACTCCCAAGGCAGAGGACTGATGCTAAGGATCATTTTTAGGTCCCTGGGCTCAAGAGAATCCTGAACAATCCACATTCTGATTCTATGGACAGTCTGAACAGATCTTAGGGAGCACAGCAAAGGACCAAGGGTAAGCACTCCCTGGTGTGGCCTTGGTCCAGCTGTGGTATGGAGACAGCATGGATGATGGGATCCAGGGTACATGGAGGCTTCTGGGTTACTGCAGACCTGGCTTCCTCCATGAGTGTAATTCAGCCTCTGGGTGCAGGCTTGTATTTGCTGGGCCAGGAATCTCTCTCTCTCATTCTCTTTTTCTTACTTCTGTACTCCCTCAGCACTGGATTTAAATAAGCCTACAATCAAAATACAACATAAACATAGAAAGAAAATCTGCTTATGGATTTAGTATCACATATCCAACTGTGGTATATTACAGAATCCTAGTCCTTTCAGCAGCCCACAACTGAGTTAGCTTCTTGCAGATACCAGGGATAGGACAAGGCAACTTGTGGGTGCTCAGGTCACTATAAATGACATCAGGTGAGATGGAGTCCTTGGATTAAATTCAGACAGAATGCTTCCTTCTGCAACAGTACCCGTGATAGTGCTCCAACCCACTTCTGACACTGGGAGATCTAGAGACAGACCAAAAATGTTGATAATGTAGTGCTGTTGGCTTTCACATGCTGGAAAAGGAAACAAATAGTATATAGTACATAACCCTACTGTATAACAACAAAGTTCAAGTATTTGTCCCTGTAAAAACACTGGTGGAAGCCATGCCAACACCAGTTGCTTAAGTAGAGGTGATCACTTTTCTTCAAATTTTGAGTGAGCATTAACATTAAAAATAAATGTACATTTATGCCCTGCTTTGGCATTTGTATCATGAAATGCTCACACTTCTGACAAGTGTGAGAAGGCTTCTCATATGAGTGTTTACTGACCTTGCTTTCTGAATTAGATTTGCTGCATACTGGCTGCCAGCTGATAAATCATCTGTTCCTGCATTGGCTATTCTGGGACAGCAGCTTCAGGTGCTAAGTCTTGAAATTGGTTCTGTGCAGTTTTATACAATAATTGAGGGGGTTTGTTGTATTCTATATCTATAACTATGATACATAATTGCATTTCCTACATCCATTGGGATGTATCCACTGTCTTTACACACTGAGGGATCACTGAGTTACATACAGAGTCCTTCAAGCAAGTCAGATGCTAATTTAGCATGTTTCCAAGATGTTTGCCCATGTCTGACAGGCATGACCCATGGGAGTTTTCCCTCCCTGTAGAGAAGCAACTGGGGGTCAGATTGGGGTGTTCAAGGGGATTACACCCTATTGCTTAGGCAGTTAAATTCACATAACCCTTATGCTACTAGAATTTTCTAGTTTGTTACAGGTTTACACCAGAGACCAAACTAGGAGAGCACAATGAGCAAAAAAAAGTCATTCAAGTGATGACAAACAAGCTAAAGAAGTAGCTGCAGTTATCTAGAAGTATGTCTTTGTGGTTTACAAAAATGATTACTTTTTAATAGAAAGGTGTAATCATTGACCATGTTTGACAGGCTATTTACAATAAAAGTTTTATTAAAACTCACCATCTATGCAGGAAAGAAAAGAAAACTAATATCTTCTTTGACAAAAAAAATAAGGAGCTTTATTTTCAAATAATTTTTCATCCCCCAAACAACAAAACAATTACACAAATGCTCAGCTTTAATCGTATGCTGAAGTTCCCATAATCAGTGAAATAAAACACAGTGGGACTTCAGAGTGTTTTGAATCAGCTACAAACTTAATTTTCCATTGAATTCCGTGTCAGTTATATTTCATCACAAAATAAGAATGTCATGGGGAGGGGGTATTTCTAAACAAATTTCTTGAATCAGTCAAATTGTAAAATATGGGTTTCAGATTTCCCTAAACTGAATGGTCACTAAAAGTCACAAACCTCCTGGTATGACAAAATCACAATTTAGCATGTTGGCAAAATCCAGGTCCAGTTTACGGAGAAAAGTATTACCCTTATTATTTCGGTTATATTTTTTTAATAGTTTAGTTGAGCTGAGAGATTCTGCTTTCTCTCAATTAATTTAGAAGATCTATGTGGCTGACTGTATAGAAAGGGTGCTAAAGACATAGTCTTACATAAAACCTGGAAATAAGCACAGATATGTGTACAAAGCAAGCAGATAATTTCACTATTTTAATTTGCCAAATTTTAAATTTGGCATATATGTCAATATTTATTTGTAACTAATAGCTAGTGTTACAGCAGAAAGAATAAAATGAATGATCAGCTGAAGAAAATCACCTTCATATAGTGGCCATTTTTCCACCAAAACCCAGGATCAATCATGGCTCATTGTTTGAAGGCCATGTCAATTAAGGTATAACACAAAAACACCTAGAGGCTTTCTTACATGTTGAAACACAATGCCTGAAGAAACAATGCTGTCAGGTAGGTCACAGAGCAGTTAAATGTTCAGAACATGGAGAAGTGAGCAGGAACTCCAATCTCAGAGCTCCACAATCACATGATGAAAATGATTGATATTCCACAAGTTGAACTCTGAACACCATGTGCAAAGATAGCCTCAAGAATTCAAAGCTTAGACAAGAGTCTTTGCATGTTGATTGATGGCCCTGTGTCACTCTGGTTTATGGGTTATGACCATTGGAGACTTAAAAATGAACTAAGGCAAACATAACAGCATCCTTGCTCAGTGAAGCAAGGATGCAGGACTCAGAAACCAAACTGTTCTGTCAGAAAAGAAAATACTTAGCTCAAAAAAATCTGTCAGACTTTCCACACTTTTGACAGCTTCCATATTCAATGCATACAAAAGAGACTAAGATGAATGCAATCAAAGCATCCAAAATATTTCTTTGACGTTAAAAATCCCTAATTTGGTATAATAGCCTTAAATAATTCACACATCTCTTTTATGTAGGTCTTCCTGTCTTTGTTGTTCTTTAGAAGAAACATCTTCATTAAAGTAAACAAAAATAAGCTATTCTTATACTGGATAGGATTAGAGACTGTCCTTACATACAGTACAAAAGTATGATAGTACTTTAACGACATTGATGAACAGCATATTTTAAAATATGCTAAAAAATAGCTGTCTTTTAAGCTCACAAATATCAAGTGCGTTCATCCAGTATTAGAACTAACATTTCTTGTGACAGGAGGATTTTTTCTCAGCATCTAAAATGAAATGTGTATTAATGCTCATAGATACTCAGCTCCTGAAATTCAGCCATAGTTGTTATAAGGACATTACTTTGTAAGATATTTGCTGTTAATTTGCAATATAATGTTCTTTAATTTCATTAGGAATGCACGTCTGACATCATTCTAGTTGAAAAAAAATCACATGAAACTGGATTATTAGTATGTTGCTGAATTTTTTTATCTTTTGGAAAGCTGCAAACAGCATAGAGTTTATGAACTTACTAAATTCAACAGAAGAGTTTTCGGTCAGGCATAAGCAATCTAAGGAAAGTCACCAATACAAATTTATGAAAAAAAAGGAGGTCATATTTTCTTGATTTTGTACAGAAGGTACACTTAAAAGATTTGAACTGAGATTTAATCATCAGTAGTGACTTTCTAGGAGATATTTTTCAAGATAACTAGAAGAATGAAGAATGAACATTGTTAAAAGGTAACAACTTTCTAATAATCAGAAACCATCCTATCACACTTTCGTTATCTATACAGTTTAGATCAAAGCACAAATACCTGACTGTTTTGTTTTGTTTGTTTTGGTTTTTTGTTTTTTTTTTTTTTTTTTCTTATTTTATTCCTATAGCATTCTTGCTTCATATCTGTTTTGACTTTAATCTCTACTTTTCTTGTTGGTAAAAACTGACAGTTGGATCTTGTCTTTCTGTCTTGCAGATGACATGTGCAACTGAGTACCTCAGCATCACAAGAACAAGGCTGGACCTACAGGAACAGAAGGTATGACACAAAGTACACAGACAGCCAGAACCTCACATACCTCCTTTACAATCTCTGGACAAGAAGATTGCTCTCTATGAGAAATGCCGTGAAGCAGACTTGAAAAAGTATCTTGTGTATTGCAGAATTTTCAGATGCCTATAAGATTTTTTTAAAGCCTTAAAAATTACAGCAATTTTTAATCTCCCACCAAGCTAGCATTCCAAACTAGCTCTTCTCTCATTAAATTCATAGATACATTGCTCTTTATTTTTATGGAAGCAGGACTCTGGCACACACTTTAGAAACTATACAATTTGTACAGAATTTTTTTTCAGACCTTCTGTTCAGCTTTTGGTTGGACAACAAAGATTTAGACTAAAGAATTTTGTTTATTTCTAGATACACATTTGCTTTTATATCAGTTACTATTTCTCATATATCAACTTGTGTGTGTGATTACTTAATATGTGCAGTTCCAAATCCATTTTATTGATAACCATAGTTGAGTCTGGATCTAGCTTGCCTAACTTCAGGAAGTCAAAGTGGTGCCTACATTAGAATTCTAGTTGCTTTAGCTGGCTCAGTTGTCAATAAAGAGAGGTAGACATCCACCAAAGCGACTCAGCTGCATCTGAGTGATGATACACTGCATATGGTGTTTTTCACACACAGAGTGAAACCTTACACCTGTCCAAGCAACTATTTGCTATTAATATAGGGAGAAAGTCCTGTCCTGCACATCTCAATCAGTTAGTGCAAACTTCACCTGTCTACTATTCCACCCTGAGAGTCCATGATTGGTGTCTCACATCTGTAGTACCCTGATGTAAAAGACAGCTTGTCAGACTCTACAAAGACAAATTTGCTGTTCAGAAAGGGTTTTCCTCATCATCCTTCCACTCTACAAGAGCTACATTAGAACAGACGAAATGCACCCACAGGCTGTGTAAATACAGCATGGAACACCTCAGTATTTGTTTTTGCCATTGTATCTTCAGAGAAAGTAACAGACATTTCAAGCCCAAAAGTCACATCTTAAAAGTAAGATAGTTGCCTCCCCCTTAAAACTGCTACAAGGAATAACATAGTCACAGAAACACAGGTAATTTGTTTCAGAAGAGTCTTAATTCTTCAGAAAATGTGAACACTGCTCTTTATTTCTATGCCAGTGGGCTGAAGGAAACAGATTAACTGTTTTCTTGACCTTTGGGAGTAAAAAATACAGGGCAACTTCAACAGACTTTATGAATCCTAGATCTATTCCTCCTAGTTATATACTGGAACAATTCTGTTGACTGGATATGAATGGTGCAGTCCCCAAAAGAATGCTCAAATGAGAAGTGAAACACATCCACTAAACTCTGAGCAGACTTTTATCTATAAGAAGAAAAAAATCTAGAGGAATATTTAAAAAGAGAGAGAAGAAACTTCCCTCTTAAAAATTTCCACCTGAATCAGTTTCACTGACATCACAACAGGCAAGCTCAGTGTGACAGTGAGACATGTGGTTCCAGCTAATACCAGGTAGCCTCATCTTGGTACTTATCCACAGCTGTTGAATTGCTCTTTTGGTAAAGAACTGGGAAGAGGTTGCAAATTTCAAACTGTTTTAACACAACTTCCAAGAATCTTCAACCACACAAATGTCTTTGTGTTTAAAAATGTGAACACTTTTCAAAATAAATACATAAAATGTGCTTAAAATGTCAACCATTAAGGATGCACTATTGTAAATTAAAGTTGGCTTTCTGTATCAGAACACAGAGTCAAGTGAGACACATAGACTTCTTTACTTCTGAAGAGTAAATAACATTTTATATTGGTAACAAATATTTCTGATGAAATGTTGGTGGAAACAATTTTATTTTTATGCTCACAAGTAAACCTACTAATAATTTTTACAGCTTTGTTTTTCCTCATTGCACTGTATTTAACTGAGAAAAGTCTTTTTACAATCATACACAATGACAGACACTGCCAAGAAGAAATTTTCATAAGCCTTATTAATAAGAGTTTCTTATACCTCAAGTATTTAGTATGCAATGCTCTGTCTGCTGCTTCATAAAAATTGTGACCCAGAGACATATTGAGAAAAATAAGAATGTGTTCTAATTCTTCTTCTTTGTAGCATCTGGATTCCATTCTTTAAGTTTGGAAGTACTCATTTAAGGTTTTATCAGAACCAAGAAGCACTAGTGGCATTGCCCAAATTGCTCCAGTAACACTTTTCTCCTTGGAACCACCCATGTGCTGGGCACCTCGGCTTTGGCAAAAGGCTGCTTTTACTGCTCTGCTTAGGGTTAGGGTTACACCTACGTTTAGGGTTGAGAAAACCACATAGCCCAGAGTTCCAGGGACACTGCAACTGCAAAAGGCATGGCAAGGGGAGGATTGCACTGCCCCAGCATTACTTCCTCCATACTTTTCTCCATGGCACGAGCTTCACAAGAATGTCAACTTTAATGGTCTGCTTAGGGTTCAGGTTATGCTTAGGGTTAGGGTTGAGAAGACCACAAAGCCCAGAGCTCCAGGGATACTTCCACAGTAAAAGGAATGTGTGAAGGGAGGAATGTAGGGGCAGTGCCCTGCTCTCCTTAGCATCCCTTTTGCAGTTGCAGTGGGCCTGCATCTCTGGGCTTTGAGGATTTCTCAACCCTAACCCATGCCAAAGCATGTAGTACCACTGACAGGGTGACACTGCAGGATTTTATATGCACATTTTATAGGGAAAAGTACTTTAAAAATCTGCAGTTTTCCTATTATACTTTATCAGTTGACTATGCATGCCCACAATAACAAGATTTTATATTAATATGACTGTGACCCCAACACATGTGGAGCTGCTCAAAGTTATACACACTGTAGGCTCTAACACTTCCCCTAGCAGGAAACTCTGCTGGAGAGAGGATACTTAAAGCTAAGAAATTTCTGGAGTGTGATGGTAATGGAACATAAATGCATGCTTTACTGATAGGGATTGCACTTAGGTATTGTGCTTAAACGTGCTGCTTAATTAAAGCCTTAGGACTTTTCATTCCATGTTTACATTTAAAATATCCTTTAGTACTTGCTTTGCTACTGCATAAATGTATCTGTGATGATTATTTCACCTTTATCTGGCTGCAACCTAGACAGTAATTAAATACCCATCACAAGATTGGTAGTAGTGTTCCTATTTTATGGAAACCCGCAGGATTGTTCTCCACCGCATATGGAGGTAGCCAGGAGACCATGACAGGATACATTTGTGATTGAGTCTAAATGCACCCACAGTACCAAAAGTTTTTGTTGCCTAAGATTGCTCACTGACTTACAGTCAGATCAAGCTTAATTTAGTCACGAAGAGATGAATGCAATTTTAAGAAGCCGCAAAGTGACACCTTGGTCTGTTCAGAGCATTCTTTCATTTCCCCAAAGTAGGTATTTTTTCTGAATGAGAAATACAGGTTGGTATCTAAGGATAGCAATAGCTATCAAATGTAATTTTAAACTTAAAATATTTTAACATCTTTTGGAATAAAAAGATTGTGTTTCTTCCAGCAGAGGGAGACCTGAGTTTTAGAGAAATGTAATACAAATATTAAGCACAACATAGAAACACATTCTTTCACTCAAATGTATCAGATATAGATTGTAATTTATAAGAAATAGTACCCTATATTATATAGACCATTCAGTGTAGGCAAAAATGAAGTCAATCAGACATAAAGCCATATCATAGTGCTTGACACTGGTGTAGGATTTGTTGCCTTCATCCCACTTGAAGTCTGATACTATGGAAATAATAAAAGAAAACACAGCCAAGCTAAAATAAAATAAAATAAAATAAAATAAAATAAAATAAAATAAAATAAAATAAAATAAAATAAAATAAAATA
>VZUI01001378.1:0-21428 GCA_013401135.1 Cettia cetti
CCGCGCCCGCCCGCACCGCGCGTGCGCCCGGCGGGGGCGGCGGGGCGGGGCCGGGCGGCGCGGGCGGGGCGGGAGCGGGGGTGCAGTTCCGCCGGCGGCCGCGGGGGGCGCCCCAAAGGGCGCTGCGCGGGAAGCGCGCCCCGTGCGCGTCGCGCCTCACGTGACTTCCGGCGCCAGCCGCGGTTTTACCGAAGCCGCCCGAAAGCGTCGGGAAAAACAAACTCGTGACGTCGTTCGGTGTCAGCGTGTGGGGCATTACTTTATGCTTGGCCGAGATCCTTCTGTGGGTGCCCGACAAAATTTCGGCCTCCACACAGACGCTGATAACAAACTTTCTCACCTGTTCATACATTTTTATGTAATTAACACTGGTTCTAAATTATATAATTCATGATTTCCAACACGGGAGGCGCCTGAGGGCGGCTGAGGGGCGGCTGTGCCCTGGGTGGTCCCGGGCTATCCTGCTGCTCAGCCCTGCTTCCTCGTCCCTGCCTCTGGTTCACTTTTCTCGTTAATTATTCAGGCTATTAATTAAAAGCAGCGTGCTAGTGTGTGCACTAGACCTGTTAGGAAAGCGTGGTTCAGAAAGCTGCTAAATGACGGCTTGTTCCGATGATTATCGGTAATACCTCTGCGACAGGGTGGAAGTCACCCGGAGACAGGGGGCTCTGCCCAACTCTCCGGCCGGAACGCTGCCAATAAAGACGGTGATTTTGTCCCAGTGGGGGACAGAGAACAGAAAAGAGCAGCTGAAGGAAGAATTGCAGCGCTGCCCTGCCAGGACACCCTGGATTTGAGCTGAAAAGGTCACTGCCCGTGTGGCTGCATCTCCACGGCCGCTGGAGGTACGGGGCTGTGACGGGCTGGCTGCTCTTACCGAGGGTGAGGCATTTCGAGTGGAGTTTGCTGAAAAGAACCGAGAAAGTCGAATACTGAAATGTAAGAAGCAGGGGAAAAAAGGTCTTTAAAAAAAAAAACAAACTTTTTTTTTTTTTACTGTTTTCTCCGTTGTTTGCACATTTTGTTATCCCAGAAGTGTAGCTTTTTTTATTACTTTATCTTTCAACTCTTATTTATTGTTAGCAAGACATTCACAGTGCTGAAGGGAAAGTCCATTTGTAAAATGTTCTTTCAATAAGGAGTTCTCCAGGATCCCTTAATAGGATTCCAGGCATTTCCCCATTGATATTTTTTATGTTTGTGCCGTTGCTTGGAAGGTTTCTGAGGAATTCCTACGAAGTATTTTACCTGGGAATGTAGCTGTTTTGTTGTATAAGGACTCCTGATCCACACGGAACAAAAGAACTTGATGATTTGAAATATTCAGCCCTGCATGGTAACATGGGCTGGGCACCTATTTCTGTTAGCAGGTGCCAGGTGACAAACTCGGTGTTGATCCAGGGTTAGAGTTTGGTTGAAGGTTTTCCTTTTGTAGTTGTCTCTGGTTTGTGGTATTTACTTATCAACTGTTAAAAATCCACGTAACTGTATTTAAAAGGCTTTGTGTCTATGGCTTTTTGGGCCTTGCCCTAAAATTACAAAGGGGAGAATTAATATTTCCCAGCAGGGAATTGGATTTGCTAAAATGTCACCACCAGTCTCTTAATTAGCCCCTCGAAATACCTTGTTGTCTCTTGGTCCTCAGTGAAAAAGAATATGAGTTGAAATGAAATTGACTTTTTTCTTAAATAGCAAAACCAAATATGTCCTAAACAACAAAAATCACAATTGCAAAGTCAGAGGTCATGTGGGAGATCTTTTAGAAAAGCTGCACTTCAAAATATCAACTGACTTAGAAATTTGGAAGTTGATAGAATAGTAGTAGATGCAATTCTTAGGAAAGGATTAATGTTTGCATTAAAAGTAAACTTTTTGATTAATATGGGTAAAAAGGGGAAAAATTTCTCCTAGTGGTCTATAAGATGTATTGACTCTGGTTGTTAATTTATTGATTTATGTAAAGTTAGGCCTGAAACCTCTTTCCTGTATTTTCCATTTATTTTGTCCAATTCTGCTAAAATCAACGTACCTCCAACAGAGCTTCTCCCCAGTGAGGAGGATGTTGGAAAATGTATCAGGACTCCCAGTCTTTAACACTGTCACTGACACAACTGTCATTTTTGTTTCTCTTAATAGGCTTATCCTTGCCATAAACTATTTCTGATGTGTTGTGCTCATCTCCAGCACGGCCAAAGGTGGCTGTCTAATGTGATTAGAACATTTATTAGAATATTTATTAGAACATTTATGCATTTATGATGCATGAGGAAGGTTCATCTCCAAGCATCAAAGAGCTCTGGAAGACACACCCATTTTCCCTGAGGAGACAGATCTCCACAACATCCTATAGAGGGTCAGTGCAGTAGGGGATCTATGTGAATTATTAATGGTTTCTTCCCTAAAATAGTCTAAAAATGAAAATTTCATATTAACTTGAAAAATTTTTTGTTGGCAAGGAAAGGCAAAAATTACAAATCGAGGACAAGTTGGACAGGCTTTGTCCAAAATGAAACTAAATTGTTTCCATTCATTTTTTTGTGAGGGTGTTTTAATTCTTCTTTTAGAAAATCGGCGACAAGAAAAGGAAAATGTAGCATTTTTCTGCATTCTTCCCTATATTGAGGAGGGGGTAAAATTTCAGTAAAACATTCCTTCACTAATATATAATCACTAATTAGACATCACAGATTTGTCCAAAGAAGCCACAGTTCCAAGTTAAAGTTCCAAGTCAGGGAAATATCTGTTCAGTTTGATTTCTGCTAGCTCAGTTGGAAAAATGTCTGTGAAAAGAGATTTCTTTGATTCCATTTTCAAGATTCTTGTGTGCATTATTAGAACTCTACTTTGTCATTATTGTAGTGCTAATTACTCACTACAAAGTGGGGTAATTAGCCCTAATTCATATTTACAAATACACCAGATACACCTACAAATAGAGTTTTAAGGTGAATTTTGTTCTGAAAGAGTGGAATATTTTGTCATAGTAACATGTCTCAGCAGTCCAAAAGTGCTTCCAGCACCGTTCCACTCAGTCTTAGTGGCAAAATAGGTCAGGACTGTCTGTTTTCCTCATTCTCTGTCTGTAATGTAAATTCTGCTCTCCCAGACTTCAAGCAAAAGATTGGTTTGTACCAAGTTTTCAGCTCCTTCCAGCAGTAACCATCTTAATTTAAAAAATACTAATTGCTTGAACTATTTCTCACTTGTAAGCTTTTCCTCATTGCAGAGACAGATGCCATCATTTTCCCTTTTAGGAAGCCATCAGGTTTATTAACATTTTCTTGAAAACTATTTCTTCACGAATATCAGGTTATGTTGTAATCTACTGCTGATGGATGGTAGAAATACAGCTCCTGATTCTCCCAAGGTGGAACTGTGGGCACATTACAAGAGCCTCTGTGAAGTGGAGCTTCAGATCTGCCTTTCAGTGGCCAGATGGCCAAGAATGTTTGTGTGGGTTTTTTTAATCTTATTGTTTTTTGTTGCTTTCCATCATCTCTTTTGGAAAAATAAGAGTTGTTACTCTAAGCCTGTAGTCTTCATGAGAAAAGTAAAATTCCATCTGCTGTTGACTTGAAGGAAGCTGGGGGGAAATCAACAGAAACCAACATTTTCTAGGCAGCGTTTGCTGCCCAGTTCTGAGCCAAAAAACTCAACCCTCTGTGCATGAAGTGCTCTGGATAGCTGGTGATTTAACCTGGTGGTCAAGGCACCCAGCTTTTAAAATGTTGTAACACTGCCAAGGTTATTTTGTTTCCTTATTTTTACTGATTCAAAATACTGGGGCTGGGTAAAGACAAATATAAACACAAGTCAGTTATAGAAATAATTAATTCTGATGTATCTCTTAACTTTGACTCTTTTGTTTTTCCCAGAAATCAAGGGTTGGTATTTTTCCCAAAGGGATTGTATTTTTGCTTTTAACAGATTATAAAAGAAGCAGTTGAACAAAGTAATATATAGGGAAAGTGAATTACTGAGCTTAAGGGATACCTAAGAAATGAATTGGGGATTTCCAGTCAGTATTAAGGAAAACCTCTTCCAAAGCTGTGACAGCAAGAAGAAATAGATTTTTAAAAGGTATCAGGCTTTCAAAAGAATCAAACTGTTAAGCTTTTTACAAATGAATGTTTAATTTTGTCCTCATTTAACTTTACTCTGCAAAAATTGTGATATATGATTACTAAGGTGGTCTGGATATCTCTAAGCATTAAAACTCAAGTTCTCCATAGTGGTCAATATTTTCTCTGTTGTCTGAGAATAATGTATTTTCCCCACAGTAACCTACCTACACATCCACAGAATCAGCCCCAGAGTCATCAAACCAAATACCTTTAAGCCTCACTTATTACTGGGGTAGAGGGAGAAAATGAAACACTTTTCTGGGAAAAAAAATTATCACTGAAAGTGTTGTTGAAAGATTTGAGAGTTTGAGGAGTCCACAGCTAATTCTTCTTGGAGTACTTGAAGGTTCTGAGTAACCATGGGCATCATCTGTGGGCTTTGTGTTGCTGGCTTTATCCATGGGTAATCCATTGGAATTATCCAAGTGTCTGGATAATTTGTGCTGGAGATGTGCAACACTCATGCATATGAGGCATATTGCATCTAAAAGCAATATATTTTCACTTTTTTGTTGCAGTTTTCATGCCTGTCACCTACTATACATCACTGTCAGGTAACCTGTGGTTTTTTTTCTCCCCTGGGCCAGGCTGTGCTTTCTAATGACCAGTTTTATTGGTGAGTTAAGTGGAGCTTGAAGGCAGAGAAAGAGAAGTGGTTTGATGAAAGAGACATCTCTCAGCATGTTTTTGCTGTTACTGTTTGGTTTTTTTTGTTTGGGTTTTTTCACCAATTAGTATTATTTAGTTACTTCATATATTTAAGAACAACAATAATTGATTTAATTTCCAGCCTTGAGTGTTTGAGATACCTGCAAATTGTAGTCCATGATCACTATTAGTGATCACTTGTAAAATATCTGTACTCTGAGTAAGATTTTTCCAGTGTTCAAGTAGATTTAAAGCCACAACCTTCTTCATACATGAACTTTCTTGCTAGGTACTTTAGTGATACTTCAGAAGGACAGAAATTTTAGTTCCCCAGAAATACCAAGCCAACAGAAAGCTGCAGAAGGCAGGCTGTGCAGTTTAGCATTACTTGTTTAGATTACAATGTAAGATGTAACCAAAAGTATGTATCACCATCTGTTAAACCAGGTGAGGCAGTGTTCTTTGTCTCTTCCATGACTCCTCCCTGGTAACTCCCTCTGGAGGGGTATCTTCTGTTAACAGGCCATCAAGCCTTACTTCATGGCTCAGAAATGACAGCATGCCATTGTGAGATGCTCTGCCCAGGGGGAGGAGCCAAACATTCTCCTCTGGATGTAATCTGAGCTTTGGAGCACCAGGGACAGCCTTACCTGCTGCACTCCCAGAGGAGAAGAGCTGCATAACCACCACTGGACCTTCAGAGGAAGAGCAGAGCCTTCTCCAGGATCACTGCTTCAGCAGAGCCACGTCCATCACTTCAGCAGCACTGCAGCCACCATTTCATTGGACTGCTGCCACCACCCTGACCCCCTGGCTGTCAGTGGACTCTGACTCTGTCAGTGCTCCTGTACTGTTGCTTTTATTTTAATTTTCCAATTAAATTGTAGCTCTGACTTTGAATGTCACTGGTTTGCTTTCCAGCTAGTACACACTACCCAGAGGAAGGCTGGTGCACAAATGGGGCTCAGTGCTGAGTTGCCCTCTCTCAGTTCAGCTCATTTCTGCTCAACTTAACACTTAAAATCTGTGGATTGTTGTGATCTGAGCTCTTCAGCTGCCATCAGCACCACTCTTTTACTCTGCTAGGTAAGAATAGATTAGCTACTCAGGAGAGGCACATGAGTTTTTGGTTTGGTTTTTTTTATAATGAGAAACATTAGGACAATGGTAAATATAAAGGGCAAGGAGAAATTGTTAATTTTTGGAGCAGGATCTGAGTAGTGTTCAGTAAGAAAGACTGGAGTCTCTCCTTGAGTGAGCAAGCAGCATTGTGTGCTCAATGGCATGGGGGGTTTTTTTGATCTAAAAATTCTGCCAAATGTAAGGGAAACTACAAAGTGTTTTTTACTGCAGGGTGTGGTGTCCTTGGGATGCAGCACCTGTCCTGTGGCAGCCACTTTCCACAAGGCAGAAACTTGGAGGTGGTTTAGAGGAGACTGGGAGGACACCACAGGTTTTTGTGGTTGGTGTCTGCTGTGGTATGGACACGTCCTTTCAGCTCAGAAAACCTCTCTGTTGAGTAATGTGTTATAAAATATTTATATGTCCTGTTTTTTTTGACAATAGTACTGTATCTGCCATCCAAGGGGAGCACTTTTCAATTCTGTTTTATAGAGAAATTACTTACATTTCTCTTCTTTTTTTTGCAGCTAGTGTTGCATGCTTTCATGATTATTTTTTTTGCAGGGCTTTTGATGCTATGTTTACATGTAGAATAATGTTTATTCTGATTTTTGTAGTGAAGGCTGTTTTGTTATGATGAAGTAGACTTTTTTTATACCTAGAAATAATGGTGTATCTACAATGTAGGCAGCCTAAGATTTATAGGGTCTTTAAATACTCATTTTCTTGTTTTTAAGTACTTAGATTTTTAAATGAGGTGATAAATAATTTTGTTGTTCACCCAGGTATAAGGGAAGGGATTTAGACCAGTGCTCTTTAGTGTAGATTTTTTATCTGCCTTTCACCTGACTGGAAATATCTCCATGCATTTGAAAAAGGTATGTTTATGCTATTAACTTGTTTTATGATGTACCTGTATAAAGGAAGGAATTTCAGTACATGTAAATACATCAAACTATGTACAACTTCCCTGGAGTTGGTTTCAATGGATAATGCTTTTTTGGCTTTGGCATTTTTTAGGAAGAAATATGAGAGGAAGAAATTTCATCTACCAAATGGGGGAAATTTTACATGTTGTTTTTTTGGGTTTTTTTTAAGTAAAATAATTTTCTTTATAAGCTTGTAATGGAAATACTTTCTAATAATTTTTGAAAGTACAGAAAATGTTTTAAAATGTTTTTATCCATGCTTGGGAAGCTTGCTCCTCTAGGCATCACTATCAAGATACAGTCCTGTTTTATAGTATGATAAACTATGGTATCAATGAATAGGCAGAAGAGCAGAGCAACAGTTTAATAAAGCCTTTTAATGAACTTTAACCGTAGGAAGATATTAAATTTTTACAGCACTCAGCAGATGTCATGGTACTGAAGATATATGTGCTGGATGTTTGTTAAATCCCTGTGTGTGTTTGGGATTCCCCTGTGATCTCTGTAGTATTTCCCCCTACGTGATAAATAATGGAAAAATCTTTCACCTGTGGAACTGGAAGTCCCATTTTTTTCCAAAATACTTGTTAGTTTGTTTTTTCCCTAGGAGAGCAAGAGAAAATGTGTTTCTTTAGTCATAAAGTAAATCAATCATTTTGTGTTTAAACTTGTTGCACTTCCCAGAGAGCTTTACACACAATTGGAGTAAATCTTATATTGATGAGAGACTGTTCCACACCCCTGCAGTACTCACTGCTCTAAGTGCTCCTTATTTACACTTGAGCATCTTGCAGTCTCACCCAATTCTCCTTTAAAAGAAATCACTGATAAAACTGATAGATTTCACTGGTATCACTCTGAGTTGAATTGAGTCTCCAAAAAGTCTGCAAAATATCCTTAAAAGTTTTAAGTGTTATGTATTGTCTTCAAATGTAGCCAGCAGGTGTGATTTTAAGAGATAAGGTTAAGATGGGATGGGGAAAAGTTGAAAGGAGCATTAAGGAGGTGTTTCTAAATTGGTGGGAAGCTTACAACAACATTTTCAACTTCAAACAAGTGCAGGTATTTGTCAGGTTCCTTCAATGACTCAATCGTGGGGTTTCACTGTTTATCTCCCCACAGTAGGGCAATTTTCTTTGCATGCTTCTTTCAGGCTGAGGAGGCAAGGAGTTCAGAAAGGAAGTTTCTAGCAGGAGTTTCTGTTGTCAGCTGTACCCTCTGTAACACGAGTTTTCCCTTCAGTCTTTTCAGCTAAGTCATGCTTTAGCAGTGTTGCATTACATCACTGTGATGTGGGGAAAGTGGGAGCAAGGCAGCATTTCCTGGCAGGAGTTGAAAAGATTACAATGAAGCAAGGAATACATGCTTCCACAGGAAAGCTTGGCACAAGGCAAACCTTTGTGGCCACAGCAGTGAGGTGGCACAGCTGTCACCATGGCCCTGACAGGAAAAGGAGCTTGAGAGCAGCTTGTGGCACTTGCTGATACCAGGCTCCAAACATTTGGTTGTTGAAGGTCTTCACTGCCTTCCTTGTGGCACCTGGGGACGGATGTAAAGGTCTCAGAGCTTGTCAGTGGCTGCTGATATGAAGGGAATGTAAAGTTATGTGACATGTGAACACTACAGAAACACTCTGAATTGCACTTGAAGAATACAGATAGTGTTGTGAGGGAGATACAGAAAAAGCTGCAAAGGTGAATGTTTGGTTCTGGTTAAGTTTTCATAACTGAATCCATTTTCAAACCAACAGAATAGGGGTTTAATATTTATTTAACTGAGGTTCTTGAAATCCTCCAGACTGTCTCATGTTTCCTGCTTTAGGGAAGCTGGAAGATTTTGAGCTGCATTGTCAATATTTTTTCACCTTCCTATGCTCAGGACAAATGTCCTTGTAAGGGCAGCAGGTTTGGATTGCCTGGTTGTCATGTAGACAAGGATGTTTTCAAAATACAGGCACACAATCCATTTGTAAATCTTCCAGAATATATGAAAGTCTAATCAGACTGACTCAGACAGCCAAACTACGGTGCATCTCATTTGAATTCTCTCTTCCCCCAGGCCTTGTCTACAAGAAATATGCAGACATTGTATTGGAAGTAGAAAGCTTGAATGATAACAATACTCAGTCCTGGTGCACTCCTGAATGTATTTTAGTTTTGAATGCATCTAAGTATTTCCCTTTTTCCTATACTGGCTATAGCAGCACCAGCCTTTTACAATACCTACTTTTGTCACCAACAGTATAATCCAGGAGCAACACAACCCTGCACTGCCCCACTTTTCCTTACTGTTAGCACTTGATGCTATTTTCTGCAGTAAGTTGTGTGGTTATTGATTTGGTGGACAAACAGGGATCTTGCACAACCTCCTCCTTGAAGGAGTACATTTGCAATTTCAAGTACAGGCTTTCTGGTTGGGTGAGATTTGTGAATCTTCTCTCCATTGAGTGTTCTTCTGTTTTCTTCAAATGATATTTTGCTGGTTAGTAAGTATACTGAGCTGCTGGCTGGTTTTTAATTTTCAGCATTGCCTTTTATATATGTAAAACAGTGTTTATATATATACTATATATATAAAATACAATGTTCATATGTGTATTCATACATATATGTAAACATGATATTTGTCCCATCACTGAAGTTTCTGCAAGGCTATCTCTCTTACAGCTCCAATTTGAAATGTCTTTCTTATCACTTACAGGCATTTGGGGAAGAACATTGCTACACATGCTAGCAGCAAGTTCAGTGTTCTCAGCAGTATAGGTAAAATGAAATTCTGTCATCCTTAGGGTAAGGGGCAAAGTTACACATTTGATCCCATTGCTGGCAGCAGGAAAGGTCATTCTGTGGTCACAACTTGGTGGGGATAACAGTGATGCCATTTGGGTTTGCCTTTTTCTCTTTTGTATGTTCTCTGTATTCTTTATACATATATTTGTAGCTCTGTAGCCTATTGTACTAGTAGCTATTTTTCCCAATACTTTTTTATGGCTTTTCCCTAGGCAGAAAGACAAAACAAATTCCAGAGCTCCAAGCCCTGGGAGATACTTATCCTGTCTTGGTTCTTCCTGGGAGCCAAGGCTGAGAACAACTCTTTGAAATACATTTTCATGGGCAAAGTACAGCCATGGCTGAGGAGGGGATTCCTGAGAAGAGACTTGACCTGGGTGGGAATTTCATCACCACTTGTCTCCTAATTGGTGCTTTTTATCAATTTATGCTAATTTCCTAAAACCTATAAAAATGTGCTCACCCCTGGGGAGGGTGGGCTTTTGTGGACAGCTTTCCATAACTGCACCTGAAGGACTTCAAATAAAGATCCTCTTTTATATGACCTCCTTACTAAAATTATCTCAAGTTCATTTCCAGGTTGGGAAAAAGAACCTTCCTAAGAACCATTGACAACTTTGAAGCTGGATAGAGTAGAATAGTAGATACATTATTCTGGAATTAGAAGGGCCAAAGCCCCTTGGGTAATTAAACAGTTGTCTGAGAAAAAACAAGATGCTTAAGTCTTGTTATAGTAAGAGATGTATTTTGGTTGTTATTTTGTCTAGTAAAAGTTGTGGAATACTGCTCTGCTGACTTCTCTGCTTGTTTGTCTCTTTTAGCAAGGAGGTGCCATTGCACATCTCCCTTATGGAGACAGCAGAGTCTGACTTGCTGTCATTAGGGAAAAGAATACCATCTATGCCTTGTGCCTGGCAATCACCCTACTCCAAAGAGAAACATTCTCCTTACCATCAGAGCTGTTTAAACACAACATTTGAGGGAGTTCAGATAATGTATATTCATGGATTGTGCTCTGTGATCTTAAAAACAAAACTAACTGATCTTTCCACTGCTCATCTAACATCAGCTAGGAAGAAAGTCTGGTGCTGTATCTGCTTTGCTCAGTTTGCAGCCATTGCATTTGTCTTCTCATTTTAATAATCATGAGCTATACTATGAATGAACTTCATTTGAATTAGGGATAATTAAGATAAGGTCTGCTGCAAAATCAGTCACCTGTTTCTCCATCCATCATCCACACAGGTGAGGCCACTTCTGTGGCTCTGTAGATAGAACATGAGTCCATTGCCTTTCCCAGGAGAGGAGAGATGTTCTTCTGGCAGCCAAACTGGCTGGAGATTCAACACAGTATGTACAACTTATAAGTGTCAGAAAGGAAGAAAATTATAAACTTCAGAATTCTTTAGAAAAGGAGAATAGGCATTTTTAGAAAATAACTGAAATAAATGTTAAAATGAGGACTCTAAGGAGTTAAGCATTTAAGGGTCCTACATTTGATGTCTGAATTTTTTGAAACTACTATCTGCTTTTGTCACAATCAAATATTCCAAGCAAATGGTATTCATAGCTATTGTACAAGATATTTCCTAAGTCCTTGTGATTTGAGTAAAAAAAAAAAAGTCAGGAAACATTATGAGTTTCTCTCATCTTTTACTTTATTTTTCGTAATCCAAGATAATAGAGCCCTCATTTCACATCTAGAAATACTTGAAATAATATGCTTTACAGGTAGGAAAAAGACTTAGCAGCAGTTAAACTATTATTTCCTTTAAGCCAAATAATAGGCTTTAATAAATCACCTCTTCTTAGCTGTGTTGTACATTATTAACATGACTACATCAGTCCTGTAATATTCTTATTTTGTAGGACTCTTGATGGTGCTTTTTTCCTCAAGAGAGTGGTGATCTGGGTGTTAGCAGCTGCTCCTGGCTGATGTGCCAGTTGTGCCTGTCCATGCAGAGCTGCCTTTTCTCCACCAGCCTCTGACAGCTGATGCACTTGGGTGACATCCCTGTGCATGGCAACTTAAAAAAGCTTGCTAAAAATACTGTGTGCAGTGCACCTGGGATTGCAAATGCTTTGGATTTTTGGTGTATTTGTGAAGATAAAAGGAGAGTTTAATTCCAGCTGAAGGGATCATTAGTGCTGGGGCAGTTGTCTGTATTAACCATAGCTGAAATACACACTGAATATTTTTAATGCAAAACCTTTGATTTTGTTTAACATTGCTGTCTCCACACATCCTTGGGGTGAAGATTGCATGTTCAAGTGCAGAACCTGCTGATTCCCATCCTCTCTCAGTTCAGCAGACTCCAGATCAGAAACCTGCCAGAGTTTGGGCTGGAGTGCCCAGCAGCTTCCTTAAAACAACTTGATCTTTGTAGCCAGAAGAGAGCAGAACACAAGAGGAAGATGTCTTAATGCAGTAAAAGAGCTCCATGCCAGTCTTTCTTACCCTAAGACCTCTGCCCTGTGGTGCAGAGTAACAGAAAATTTGCTTCTTCAGATCCCACAGTAGAATCAATGAAATTTATTCTCTGTGGAATTTCTTTAGGGTGATTATTTTAGTCTGACTTCAGATTGTAACTGTTGCCATTCTTTTGGACCAGTTTGCTCCCAGATTGGCAAATTCAGCCATACTACATTGCTTGTAGTCTGTCATAGGCCAGAGATTATTACATATATTACTTGATTGTCAGGGCTTGATCTTATTTCAGTAGCTGCTGCTTTCTCCCTTACAGTTATTTTCAGCTAGATCCTTCTCCAGACCTAGCAAGGCTTCAGTCTCAGAACTGCTGAAGTGGCAATAACCTCTCAAACCAGTGAAGACAATGTTGGGAGGAGTACAGAAGAGTTAGAACAGGAGTGAATAGTAATCTCTTAGTCATCAAATCTACTGTTTCCAGGAAATAAATGTATCTGAAAGCAGCATCATCTGAGGGAAATGCAAAGATCTTTCAGTGACCCATCCAGAGGGGTGTTGGGGGGAAGAACCAGTTGGTATTTTGTCACAGTTTTTCTGTGTGAATCAGTTTGTTGCCTTATACCTTTTTTATTAATATTGTTGGTGCTGCAGTTTATTTTCTTATCTCATTTCTGCTTCCAGTAAATTGTTCTTATCTCAACACGTAATTTTTACCTTTTTGTGCCTGCAATTCTCAATCTTTACCTTTTTGTGCCTGCAAATCCCATTTCCAGAGTGTGAGTAGGGAGGGGAAGGATGAGGGAGCGAGCAAGCGGTGTCTCAGGGAGGTGTGCAAGGGTCTCAGGGAGGGGGAGTACTAAACTGGGGAGTACCATTCCTAAACCAGGACACCTATAAAATGCAGTATCACAATAACTGATAATTAAAAACTAACTTTATGTCCTTTGCAACCTATGCAAAGTGCAAAGTTATTGACTAGCCTGGTCTTTACTCTCTTACATGTAGCCAAGTGCCAGTGAGAAAGGAGTACTCAGAGGTTCCATTGTGTTTTGATAAATATCCTGTCTCAAGGCGAGGGGGTTCTTACAGAATGCTGTTTATGACTTTTTTCCCCCTTCAGGAAATATCCCACAGTAAACTGCTTTAAAATGTTACATTTTTTCTGGAAATTGTAAAATTTTCAGTGTCATCAGCAGTGTTGCCTCATCAGTCCACAAACAGGTTTGAAAGCAACAGGGGCTTTTGTATATAGAGTGTGTTTCCTACTAATGCAAATTTCACTAGTTGAATTGCAAGTATTTCCACAGTTTTTAGGGTTTTATGGGTCAAATTGTAACACCACTGAGCTACATGACTGGAAGAATTTTTTTTCCTTCTGGAGAACATACCTAATATATTATGGAAAATGGAGTCAGGACTTGGATCTGAAGCAGAGAGCAAAAAACATTGATCACAGATTTTCAGCCCTCATTTTAAAGGCCAAAACTGTAAGTGGACGGGCTCATGTCTTCATCACTTGCTGTGTATATAGAGTGGCCATTTCTGCTGGCTTTTGGCTAGTTTAAGGTGGATGTTTCAGTACACAAGGTATTGAACTGGGTCCTGGCAATTTCATCATCTGATATTGTGGTGGTAATTTTTTTCTGCTAGGAAATAAAGGATGAAATGGCCATCTATGTACCTATACAGAGTTTAAGTGATGATATAATCATGACATGAAATGTATTAAATGCTGTTTTCTTTCTATTTTTCCTACGCTCAAAGGTTTAGAGACAAGATTTTCAGTGTATGATTGCCAATTTTCTGGGTACTTCTTTGACAGAAACTATCTGCAGCCTTGCTCACAGCTGAGTCCTTTTGCCCATAAAGTGAAGAGATTTATGGATTACATTATGTTGCCTCTTAGCAGAGCAAAGTTATTTCCCCTTGTCTGAAAACCAAGTACATTTATTTTAGAAAGTCCAGTCTCTCTCTTCATATCCATGCTGTATAACCATGCTGTAACTGTCCTTGTGAAATAATACAAAAGGAATTTCCCAAGTAAACTTGTAATTTCATTAATTAACCAAAGAAAAGCAAATTCACTGCTTGAAGAACAGCCATTTTCTGCAGCTTTTCACACAACTGCTCTGGGAACAGATGTAAAGAATGATTCAAATATTCCATGACTCAAATTCAATATTTTTCAAATTTTTATTGCTTACCACTTTTCTGTAATACTACGTAATACTGTGATATTCATGTTACTCTGAGAGAGGTTCAGTTTATTTGTTTCAAAAACTTGGTAAGATATCTAGAGTAGATCAGTTTTGTGCTGTTGGCACTTGGGTGGAAGAATTTGCTATAACAAGCACCTCCCAGGGCAACTCCTTCATCCTTGCATTGGAATGGTGACAAGGAAAGTTACAAGCCCATTGCTTTTAACATTTGCAGTTCTAGAATAAGGGGAAGCACCAAGAGTAGATTGCAAGCTGGAGTCTGCTGGACAGCTGTGATGAACCTTCCAGAGGATCTCCACGTTCCTCTATTCAGCCAAAAAATCTCATATGGCTGAAATTCTTGTAATTCTGTTCAGCCAGAAATTCTGTTATGGGTGAAATTCTCATTACTGTCTTCAGCCAGAATTTTTCATGAATTATGTGTTCAACATGAGCATTCATGGCACACATATAATTTTCACAAGGCAGAGACTGCAGGCTTTGTGCAGACCACGGCCATTGTCACTTGGAATGTTACAGCTCTAAACTCTATCAAACCTTTGATACAACTCTGACCATAACAATACAAGTTTCCAGATCATATCAAAAGAAATTCAGAGTGCTGTGAAACCTTCAGGTTCCTCAGGCACAGCCAGGAGAGGCTTGCACGTAATTTTTTGCCAAAGTAACTTTCAGCTGCATGCTGAAAGACTGCAAGTGGCCCTTCTGCCAAAGATGACTTGGAAGCCAACTGATCAATAAATGGTGCTCAGGTAAACACTCCAACATAGTCATTTATTCCTTTCAAATGCTGACAATAAGGAATGTTCTAATAATCTCTCAGTTGTAGCCTCCAGAAAACAAAACAACGGGCTATAAACATAGTTGAATTTGTGTTTTTCGGCTGTTTAGGCAGGTTTTTTAGGGAACAGGAAATTGGGTCAGGCATTGCATTTGTTTGAAGACTATGTATGAGTAAGCCTTTATTTCTGCTTGTTCTCTAAAGCCTCCTGGAATACTGGTGTGGAGTACCAGGGGTGTTAAATCATTACATCTATTTCTAAACACTTTACACCTATTTCTGTAAGCTTGCCTCAGTTCCTGTTTGTTTGCTTGTTTTTAATTTCAGTCCAGTTTGAGATCTGGGATTTAATTTCTGGATCTCTGTTTCCTTCAGAAAATATCATACTGAAGCCATGCTGGGAAATGTGCTGCAGTTTGATCAAAACAATTTTCTCTGCATCTAACCCCAGATGAACTATTTTGAAAAATACTTCTGGCGGGTCATTTACCTTTATTATGTTAGAACTTTGTTCAAAAACATGTTGTGGTACTTCTGCCTGTTTGTTACCCAAAATTGTCTGAATTCTTTTTCAAATTCATGTCAAATCAAGGGTCACTGGAAAGTTGCATCCTTGATTGCCTTTTTTGATGTGTATTAAAAAGCCCAGTCTT
Organism: Cettia cetti; assembly: GCA_013401135.1. Lineage (NCBI taxonomy): Eukaryota > Metazoa > Chordata > Aves > Passeriformes > Sylviidae > Cettia > Cettia cetti. The sequence goes on from VZUI01001378.1 coordinate 15,694, forward strand.
TGTTGCATTACTTTTCCTCTCCTAGTGGACTATTGAAACTTTCATGGAAGAGTGGAAGAAAATGGGATTTCAAAGGAACAAAATGAATCCTGATTTCAGTATATTTTCCTGAGATACTTTTGATACTTGTTCACAACTTGATGATAATAAACATTACACTCCTGGCAGATGAAAGATAGAAAAGGAAATTCAAGATTTTAATCCAAACACATATAAATATAAATTCAATCTAGCCAATGTCAGTTATTGCTTGGTAATCTTTGTCCAGGCTGGTATGACCACAGGACTTCACTCTTCTGATTTTATTGACATAGTTTTTTAAGCCTTATTTCTTTCCTTTAATCACCTATAAGTATTGTGAAGAATGTGTTACAGAAAAGTGTAATTTCTTTTTAGTAGGCACTGATTAAAAAATAAAAGGAGTATGAATCTGGGCAAGGATCTTTTTTCTGAAAATCAGTATTTTGACATGGCCAATGCACATTGGGAAGGATAAACTTTTAAATACACAACAGTGAGGCAGCCATTAATTTTCAGACCAATACAATTCCCACTGATGGCAGTGGTAATACTTGCATTTATTTCAATATTCAGTAAGTTCAATCTCCTAAGCAGCTGTACCTTTCTAACTCATAAAACTGGCCTGACACATCTTTTATGTCCAGATTTCCTGCTGTCTTTGAGATACTATAGCTATCCAGACTTGGAATTGTGTTTGAAATTCTGCTGATGGTTTTTGGGTTTTGCTTTTGAGGAGGGGGTTTTGTTTGCTTTGATCATGTTATACTTCTGTGTATTGTTTTAGTCCTCACTTATTTCAAAAGTTTAAACTTTTTTGGAGTCTCTAGCTTTTAGATTATTATCATATGCATAAAGACAAAAGTTGTTCTGAATCACTGAATACTGAAAAGGGTTTTAAAGGCAATGGAGAGGGCAGAGGAGAATGCTGAGCTCTTCTCATGAGGGAAATCAAGAAGGACCCTGTGTGCAGGCTGCAGGGTGTGTTTTATGCTGGTAGCAGGGAGACAAATATACATTCCATGTATGAGAATACATGGAAAACACTAATGAGCAAAGGAAACCTGCACACTTGGAGTATCTCCACAGAAGTTGTTTGATTTATTGAATATTTGTTTGTATTAAAATAAATTGTTACTTCTCAAATAAAGCTTATTCCTTGGGGTAGGACAGTAGTACCTGGGAGAAGACATGATGGTGTCAGAGTAACTGTATATAAGGCAGGGCAGCACCTTTTAATCCAATCCCTTTAATAAATTCAAATATCCATATTGATGTGTTTATATACATATATATAGGTCATACCTTTATGTATGTGTGTGTTTACCAATGTAATTTTTCAGTTTCTTGTTGTTTACCAGACATGTTGTAATGTCTCAAAAGTTACTGTCATGGTATACATCATTAAAAAAAAAAAAAAAAGGCAGCAATTTTAAAAATATATTACCCAGTATATTGAGGGGGCTTCTAAAGACCAATGACACTCCACTGCATAGATGTGGGTTTCAATAGTTAAAGAAGCTTGGTGATTTACTGAATGGAAAAAAAAATATATGTAAGATTTCTGCTACTGGTCAGAGTTGGACTTGATGATCGTTGTGCATCCCTTCCAGTGCAGAATGTCTATAATAATGGTTCTATTGTTCTGGACTTCTGCATGCTGGATGAATTGCTAGCACATGAAATATGAAAAATGAGGTGTGATAAAACAGAACTTTGCCCCTACACTCCACCTTTTAGCTTATACTAAAATACTATGAAATATTTTTGAAATCAGTAATTGTTTTGCATTCCCTTTTTTCAAATACTGACCCTCTTGGCAGGACAAGGTTAACTAAGTCGTGATGGTGTCGCTGATGCCTGAGAAACCTCTGGATGGAAAGCACTGTGTATTTGTGTTCTCTGCTGGAAAGCACTGTGTATTTGTGTCCCATTCTGTGGCACCACGGAGGGCTTGTCCTAAAAAGACAAGCAATGTCTCATAAAAGAAAAAGGCACTGTTGTGGAAAAACAGCAAGACCAATTTCTGAGAATTAAGCAGCATATACAAAACATGTAGCTCCTGGCTTAAATTTTCAGTACTGTCTTATATTCCTCAGAGCAGTACAGGAGGGAGCCATTTCCTTCTCGTTTTCTGAGTCCCTGAAAATTGAGTAATGGATGAGAATAAAAACATTTTGATGGGGAGAGGTTTACAATGGGATCATTGTCAGATTGGTACCTCAAGGGCTCTACCAGGGGCCATTGTCATGCCTGTTTCTTTTCTGCTAATGAGTGGATCCAGCTCTCCCTGAGCTACAGGAGAGATCAGTGTAACAACCCAAGAGCTCACAGTGGCTCATCTTTCTTTTCAGCCTCCCATACTCGCTGTGACAAAGTGAAAGGCTTTGGAAAAACCAGACTCATTCAATGTAATTGAACTAAATGGATAATAGGACACTTATTAGGCATTAAACAGAATACTCTTTGCTGGCTTTTGCAAAGACTACAGCTCTTTGTCATTTGATAATAGACATTCACTTAGGAGTCTATTCTTTTTTTTGTGTGAGTTGGGATTTTTAAGATATTTTACTCACATCAATATTAATGGGAATTTTGCAAGTAAACCTTGGGAATTCAGAAAAATAAAACCCGAGACCTTTGTGTTTCTACAACCAAAAGCCTCAAGTAACTGAGAACCTGTAATTGGTTCTATTATGGGACAATCTTGGATGGGAAAAAGAGCTCCAAGCAGAAATAGAAGTCACCCACTTAAAGATAAGTTCTACACTCCTAGCTTCACCTAGAGAGTAACTTGCTCTTCAGACAGTCTAAATCTGTCCAGTTATCCCAGCTTTTTGTGGTGTAAAAGGGAAGTCAGAGTAAAGCTTCCCAGTTGGAAACCATCATATACATTTCCTATATAGGGTTATCCTCTTGCTCTGTTGGTGTCATTCAGAAATATAGTTTTCAACAGGAGGAATCATCTTGCAATGATGAATTCTATTTCAATGTTTAATTTCAATGATCTGAAAGTACTGGTAACAGTGGTATTTTCACCTTTCCCATTCAGCTCTACATGGATTCAGTAACACTCATTTTGCAGTTTATGGTACCTTTTATTCTCAAAAGACGTTTCAAATTTCAACCATATTTTCTTGTCATTTAATGCTTTGACCTAGGTGTGAAACCATCAGAGCTCACAGCACTTGTAAATTGGATAAAGCCACAAAGAGGTGATTACTTGTTAGTGTTTATCTTATTGTCAGCAGGACAATACTGTTAAATGTCAAAATTTACATGATGAGACCAGCCTTACAGTAAAATAATTCCAAATTCTAGTGGTTTTTTAGCCTGCTGTTTCTTTTTTTTTAAAGGTGGAAAACTGTGGGAGGAACATGGCTGTAAATTGCTCTAGTCTGAAAAGTGAATGGAAGTAGGAGCAGAATTAACACTCAGTTACCACTGCTGCCCTTCAATAAAGCATCTTGCAGTCCTTCAGAGTAACTTGTTTCTTGTGAGCCCAGCTGACAATTAAAATGGAAGTACTGGAGTGAAGAAGGAACCAGGAAAAAGGACAGGTAGTGAAGTTCTGCATTCTAGTTTTATTAGTATGTGGGGCAAAAAGAGATATTTACCTGGTATACAGTGTGACCTAACTCTGTTTTGTCCCCTCAGTTATTGCAGTTAGCTAAAGAAATATCCTACTTGTTCCTCATGGTTTCCTTATTAATTTGGTATAATACTTTGTGCATTTCCTTTGTCTTCTGAGTGAGTAGGGAATTTCCTGAGTGGATCAGCACACACCTATTCACAGCTGCAGTGAAATTTCAGTCCTTTGGGGCCATCTGTGGCTGTGCTAATGGTAGGAACAAACCCAGGATTTGTCAAGCACTGGGTTATTTTTTCTATTGGTTGTTTACACCTGTCTCAAATAGACAGTCTGGGTCTGAAAAAAAAGATTGCTTAGGAAAGCAGCTCAATATACACATAATATGCCCTGTTCCCACATCATTTACTTATATGTAATCAGAAACAAGCTCATTAATGCAGAACAGAGTCATGTCAAAGTAGAACCAAGCTGATAGGAGAAACCAGCCTATTACATTTGGGATGTTATCTTTTCTTAAAGAGAGGAGTTTGCCTAATAAAATTGCAACTGTGTAGCTTAAAATTATGATTTAGGAAGACTTTCAGCAAGGTTGCTGCCAGTTTGATTTCTATTTGTACTGAGATCTTCTGAATGCCTGCAATAGCCCTCTCCATTTTTCCCTGATTGGGAACATTCTGGTTGTGTTCCACTAGATGGCTACAGGGAAAGCAGTTTTGCAGGGAGCAGAAACATGCAGCTCTTGGTATCTAGGAAAAACCTGTCTGGGATACAGCTGAGCTTCTCAAGCCAAAAAGTCATGTTCAATGGGGTTGGAGAACTGTCTTACTTGAGACTGCAGCAAATCCAACATGATGATCCATTTGATCCTGGTTTCACTCAGTGACACTGCAAGTGTCAAGAGTGGAGGTTTATCCTGAGTGTTGTGGGCAGTGGGCCATGTGTCCTGGGCCCCTGTAACATGCAGATATCAATCCAGGGGTGGCCTTGCAAAGGTTACACTACACAGGTGTTTGGCCATGGTGCTACAGCAGCTAAAACTGGATCTGGGCCTGACTTGGTCACCTGCAGCACCACTGAGGCCCAGGACATGTGCAGGCTCCTAAACAAATATCACTTTGTTTTCATTGGATTAGCCAGAGCACCTTATTCCAGCTTTGCCCCAGCTGCAGGAGGACAAAGAATACTTGCTATAGAATAAAAACCTGCCTGGATTGCACTCTGTTGCCAGTGCTTCCTGAATATATATGAAATCAGAGAGTGAACTTACACTAGGGCAGCATTTTGAGTTATGTGGCCGTGGTGGTTTGATCTTGCTGTAGGAGACCAAAGTCACTGCCTTGCTGCTTTTTTGTTTTTCAGAACCAGCATAACTCTAAGTGCATGGATATTGGAGAGTCTTAACTGGGACACTGGGACCAGTGAGATGCAGCCAGTAAGATTTTCTGATGTTTCTTTTAGCCAATGGCTGTGCATAGAAAATTTTTTCTAATTGTAACAACTGGTTGGGCTTTTATTGTGGCTTTTCCTACAGAACTCCAGCACATGAAGGAAGTATTTGCATTCAGTAAATTAGGAGACTAGAGGTATTTCCCAATGATGGGGCTTCCTCAAAGCCTTCCTGCCTATCTGTGGCAGATCTGTGAAAAATGAAGGTAAAAATCCCATGAACCCCAAAACAAGATAGTGAAATGGGGAGAGCCAGCTGCCATGTCTCTGGGGTTTTGGTGTGTGGCTTTGGCTGGAGGCAATACTGTAATGTAAGTGGAAAAGCTCCTACTATCTCCTTCACTGGCTTTACTGGTTGTGAGGCACCACATTTACACATCAGATTGACTTCTCCTTCTCCTCAAGCCCTTGAGCATCCCATAGCAATCAACTCTTCAGCTGAGAGCTGGGGGTTCTCAGTAATCAGGAGATGAAAATGAAGGGGCCATAAAGGGAAGGGGTGTTATATCTTGGAGACTTGGTTTTCTCTCTTAGCTTCCTCAAGGCATCCATTGAACTACTTTGGAAATCTCTGAGCCTCACTTTGCCTCCATATATCTACATCTATATCTATATCTATATCTATATCTATATCTATATCTATATCTATATCTATATCTATATCTATATCTATATCTAT
>VZUI01001380.1:7227-41020 GCA_013401135.1 Cettia cetti
TTTTTGTTGTTGGGGGGGGGGGGTTTGGTTTTTTTTTTTTTTTAATTGGCATGAATTGCTTTTTTCTGGTCCCAAAGAAAACAGTTTACCCTTTCATTCTTGGACAGTGTGGAAGAGTCCTGGAATGACTGGGATCTTGGTCTGATACCACACCAGCCCATGGGCTCTGTTTAAAGATAAGGGTATTCCCATCCTGCCTTCGTCACTGATTACAGCAGCTGCATACCAAACCACAAAGCTCTTTGCCCAGCATTGCCTGCCAGGAGCCAGATGGTGCTCCAGGTGTTTAAAATTATGTCTGAACACCTCATGGTCTACTTGGAGTACTGTTGGGGCATCACCCAGACATACTAACAAAACTACACCCTTACTGAGTGTACACAGGAATTCTTACTTGAACCTGTCAGACTGAATTTGGAAAAGCATTAAGCAGCCAGGAATGTGTGTCCTATAGCCAGAAGAGCCATGCAATCACTGGTTTGCTGTGTTACAATCACATCAGCACTAGGTAGTTCTAGATCAAGTCCCACAAGACTGAATTTCATGTGTGTAACTGACATGCTGCCTGTGCAAACTCAGTGCCACTGTAGGTACATGAGTAACTGATAAAGGAGGAGACCTTGCGCCCAAATCTGAGTCCTGCTCCGTTACCCCTAAAATGCCTTCTGCCTCCCTCTTCCTGGATCTTCCTGGAGGGTTTATTTTCTAACCACACTTCAGGGGATGCAGGCTAGCCATGTGAACACACAGCACCTGAGCTTCATTATCTTCAGTAAGGCAGGTTTCTTTGGAAAAGTTATCTCTGTTTTTGGTTCAGCTGATGCCACACTCATGGCAAAACCCCTGCAAAATCAAGCAACACTGCCATCTGTGCAGGCACAAGCCTTCTTGCCAAACTTCTGTCACTGAGATGATGCAGGAAGAAAACAGCTATATTTTTCTTGCCAAAACACCCCCCCACACACACACATCTATGCAGACAACTGTGCTATTATCTGATGGCTTCTGGGTACTCCATGCCAGACCGTTTAAGTTGAAATGCACATGGTAAATGTCTGGACACCTAATGCTCTGCTCCATGCGGATGCCAGGAGTTGCACTGTGCATGTGTTGAGTGAGGGAAGGAGAGTTGCCAGATGAGCTAATAAGATGCCATCAAAACTGGTTAGATCTCAGCTCTGATGTCTCTTTCCATCTCTGCATGTTTCTTCTAGAGCAAAGGCAGTTCCTCATGCAGAGCCTGTTGCTGTTCATAATGCAAATCAGCAGTCACCTTCTCAGTGGCATTACATCAGAAAAACTAGTGTCTATATTCATACTCCCTCTATGGAGACAAACACACTAATCTCCCCCCACAACTACTCTAAATAAAGAATATAAAGACATCTGCAGTATCTGGAAGTTCCTAAAGCCCACAGATTCTGCTGATCTTTAACTGTCTTTTACTAATTTTTGTGCTAGTACATGCAGCAAAGACACTGACACACACCACAGGCTCCTAGCAGATCACACTGTTACTCAGAAAGAACAAGGATTTTAGATGCCATTTAGAGGCCACACACCTCTCACTGGGTGAGCCAGGACACACTTCCTGCTGGCTTGCAAGCATCAGGGGCCTGATGCAGCATCAGTGTGGTCAGACCAATTTCTGGTCTGCTGAATAGTTTCATAACCACTTTTTACAACAGACCTGTCTCCAGAAGGGGCTCCTGACCCATGAGACTGAAGAAAACTGATGCTGTGGAGAGGTGACCCCCACACAGATGGCATTGCAGAGGAGGATACAGCTTAGCTCTCTCTATTTGTAGCATGTACAATGTTTGTCTGCTCTATCATTTCCTCATGCAACCCTTTCCACACCCCACTTCTGGCCTTCAGGGACATTTCTGAGTGTCCCTCACCAAGATCCAGATACACAGAAATCTCCCTCCAACAGCAGATGAACGGCATCATCTTGTATGCCAAAGTTAATGGTTCCATGGCTAGGGGCATCCTATCTCCTCAGCACTCAATGCTTCTGCCTGCCTTCCCCTAGGTACACATTTGAAGCATGTTTTTTCTTCAGTCCCGTTTCATTTACTATTTTGCATGGTGTGGTGATTTAAAAATAGCTGGGAACTAAATTCCAAATAAGCTGTTCCTGTTCCCCCACTCCTATTCCAGTGAGAGAGGGACAAAGGCCGATATGGGTTGAGATAACAATTTAATGAAAACAAACAGCAACAAAATAAGAAACACAGAAAACCAGCACAATACTAATAACAAAAGTATGCCAAAGGGAAGGTGCTTTACATACAAAAAGTGTTCACAACCTCAACTCAGTGTGCTTGGCAGCTGAGACAAAGACAGGATGGCAAATGCTCTCCCCAGATGTTCTCGGATCCCAAGGGAGTGAAGAAAAATGATGGACAAACCTCCCAAAAGCTGGAATAGTCTGTGTTATGTCCCCTGATTTCGACTGCTGGGCCAGGCTCCCTTGGCTGTGCCTAAGTAGCATCAGCTTGGCCTGGGTCTTTTCCACTGGGCATGGCTTGGCTTGGCTCAGGCTCAGGCTTGCTTGCATTCCCCATGGCTCTTCCTGCACTGTTGCTGTGGTGCTCTGCAGGGCTCAGCTGTGCTTGCCCCTTGGAGTTGCACTTTTCCTGAGGGACAGGAGGGGACAGGCAGTGGTAGAAGAGGGACAAAGTCTGCAGCACCGGTCCCAGAAACTTTCCTGAGGAAGAAATGGAACAAAACAGAGCTGCTCCTGCGGCGCGTTCACTTTTTCTCCCACCAAGTCACAGCCCAATCACAATGGGGATGGTGTAGAATAGCAGCCCAGCCATGTCCACATGGCCACAGGCTCCAGCCCTTCTCAGCCCCCACAAGCAAAGCTAGGAGACATGGTGACAAGTGTAACTAAAAGTTATCGCTAGTACATTTACTATACTAATAGTTATTGCTAGAAGTTTTTAGGTGAATAATCATAGAATCATAGAAATGTTTGGGTTGGAAGGGACCTTAGAGATCATCTAATTCAAACTCTTCCGCTGGACCTGGTTGCTCAAAGCCCCATCCAACCTGGCCTTGGACGCTTCAAGAGATGGGGCATCTGCAGCTTCTATATGCAACCTGTACCAGGGTCTCACCACCCTCACAGCAAAGGATTTCTTCCTAAAATCTAAACTAAACCCATGCTGGTTTGGTTTAAAGGCATTCCCCCTTATCCTACCACCCCATGTCCTTGTAAAAAGTTCCTCGCCAGCTCTCTATTAGAACCCCTTTAGGTACTGGAAGATACATATAAAATCCCAGAGCCGCCTTCTCTCCAGGCTCAACAGCCCTAACCATCTCAGCCTGTCCTTGTAGAAAGATGCTCCAGCTCTCTGATCATTGTCATGGCTGTTCTCTGGACTAGCTCCATCAGGTCCACATCTTTCTTACGTTGGGGACCCCAGAGCTGGCTGTAGTGTTTCAGGCAGGGTTTCACCAGAGCACAGCAGAGCAGAGCAGAGGGGCAGAACCCCCTCCCTCTCCTGCTGCCCACGCTGCTTTGGATGCAGCCCAGGACACGTTTGACTTTCTGGGCTGTGAGGTCATATCCAACCTCTCATCCACCAGCAACCTCAGTCCTGCTCACAGGGCTGCTCTCAGTCCATTCTCTGCCCATGTGTTTGTCCTTGGGATTGCCTCAGCCCAGGTGCAGCATCTTGCATGTGGCCTTCTTTAACCTCATGCATCAGCCCACATCCCCTTCCCTCCATAGTGTCGAGTGCACCGCAGCTCAATGTTGTCAGCAAACTTGCTGAGGGTTCTCTCAATCCCACTGTCCACATCACTGACAAAAACGTTAAACTGCATCGGTCAAAATACCTGTCCTGAGGAACTCCACTCGCATCATGCTACATGCAGGATTTTGTCTTAAAGCTCCTCCTGTAAGGTTTCATTTCCTTACAGTTTTTTAGAGAAGTAGCAATAAGCATCTCATGTGCTGGCAGTCTTGCGTGTGCATTCTCTCCAGGTAGGAATTTGGACCTTGTGTGGACTTTTGTCCACACACAAATAGCCACATTTTGTTACACATAGCCATCTTACTTAGCCATCTTTTTATTGTTTCTTTCTAATTAGTCTTCTTGAAATATACCAGTAGTGAAGGTTGTAACACAGTAAGCCACCAGGCTACAACACAAAGAAATGTTGTGGATCCTTTGAGGAATAGCTGCCTTTTTCCATTTCTCGTTGGTGCATACTCAAAGCAAGCCACCAGAGAATTATAGACCCCACTTTGCCACTTTCAAAATTTATCTGAAGAGGCAACATGCCATAATGTCCCTCAGCAACTTCTGCATCAATTGCAGTCGCAGTCATGATACCCTTCAGCAACATTGTGAACACAACGTTCAGATATATTTAACCACAACTGAGCGCAGAAGATTCTATCACTTTTGTGAGACCACCTGGGAACGCACTCCAGATTACCTGAGCCAAATTCCTCAGTGCTGCTTCCCCTGCTACACCAAAGGCCTGCATAGGGCAAAACTGCACCCAGCTTGTGCATACTGCTGCTGGTTATCCAGCTATTCCACTGGCTGTGCGGGCACAGCAGTTCTTAAAGTGGCAATCTAGGTTCATCTAGGTTGTATAAAGAGAAAAGTAAAAGCAGCTGAGTTACTAGAATTTTGCCAATTTTCTTACCTGAATCTGCACTGAACAACTTAGCCATTAACCACCCACTGCATACTCACTTTTAGACCAACAGAAGCTCATTAACTTAAACCTCTGTGAAGACAGTTTAATCCAAGCGATAAAGTTTAATCCAACAGGTTTACTGTGCATGTGTAACAGACAGTGAAAGCACCTGGTAGCCCCTGGCTATCAGCTGTCCCTACCTCACTCCTCTGTGAAGGCCTTCATCCAAAGGCCTTCCTTTCTTCCTTCCACTCGTCACGGGGACGACAGCAGGATCTTTGACAGGATACTTTTTTACATGTTTCTGCGCTGAGCACAATCCAGCTGCTAGCACCAAGCATCAGGAAGGGATTTTTTTTAGCAGAATTTGCAAGGTGATGGAAATGCAGTCCCAGCATGCCTGGTGAAAAGCATGTTCCTCTATACCTCACCCATGGTGTCATTTATCTCTTACTATCCTGCACAATCCTGCACTGACATCCTAAAACCCCCACATACTGCAATTCCCTAGATGCCGCTTTTCAGGGGGATTTGGCTTTTTCCTCTTTCTCATGTTCCTTTGGCAGAACTCAAGATACTTGACCTCTCTCTCCACTTTCCCAATACTGGGGATTCACTAGCTTCAGTTTTCTGGTCCTTTCATTTTAAAATCTCTTGAACAGAAAATCTCCATATCTGACAAGCCTGTCTTAAAAGATGCATATTCTTGGATTTATTCTAGATGAACTTCAAAACAAAACAATGTGGAAACCAGACCTTTCTGCTGAAATTCTGCATGCAAAATAAATAATTTCAGACCAAACTGTCCCTTGGAATTGAGGTTCAGGAAAAGGACTTCCAAAGGCTCTCCAAAATGGCTCTAAGAATGTAGGCTTTCAGTCCTACTATATTGAGATTATATGAGCACATGGTTCAAGTCATGATTGCTTTTAAATACATTCCTGAGTAGGGAAGGACTTACTTAAGCAATTGCTTAAATGTTTTCCTGAAACACAACTCCAGAAGTTAGGAGGGTATGACAGCAACTATTTCTTGGTCAGCCAATCTGCTAATCAAAATGCAGCACAGGTGCACGAGAACTCCCCAGCTGTGCAGATATTCATACTTGAAAAACATGAGACACAGCTTGTGCTTTTTACACAACATGCTTTGAAATGCCACATAAATTGTTTTCACTTGATTAAAGAAAAGAGGCAACTTTGCAGAAAACAATTTATTAAATACATGAGACTTGGTTGCTACACCTAATTACAGACAAAATACTGTGAATAAAGCATGCACTTATCACAGACATCAATGACTATTTGACTTATTTTAAATGGTCTTTATTTCTGTAAGTTAAGGCTGTACCAATACAAATTTTAAAAATCAAAAATACAAAGTCACACTACAATAGTAGCAAACATTGTACAGACACTGAAACCAATCTCTAATGCAGCTGAACCAGACTTCTTAAAGATTACCATAAGAGACTAAAAATGGAGGTGAAGTGCAATAAAGATCAGAATACCTCTGGAATTTACAGACCAGTAACAGTGAATGTCATACTCCAATTAGCACAAATCGAATCAATTCTTTTCAAAAGCCTAATTATCTGACAACTAAGCATGAGAGAAAACTCATAAATACCATTGGAAAAAAACCCAACCCTCTAGGTCTCTTTACTTTCTTCTTATTGAGGGCACTATTGTACTCAAATACATAAAAAACATTTTTCAAGAAGACATTGTGGCAGACAACAGTACAACACACATTTGTTACTCTATCCCCATTAAAAAATAGTGGAATGTCTTGAAGAAGAAAAACACATCACAACAACAACAAAAAAAACCAGTTCTCAACTGACACAAGTGACAGACAACTTCGTTGACTGTATCGATCTCCACCAGTGAAGGACTTTACCCTGTATGAAATTTGCTTCTTAAAAATATGCTGCAGACATGGCAATGTGACATTCACATGGGTCAAAACTTATCCAGCTTATGAGTAAAAAAATTACCAGCCCTGGAAACCCCACTAGGGATCTGGGGCTCAAAGTAGGTTATGAAATGCTTCTTCATTTACAGCCTTTTTGCTTTATTTTTCTCATGTTGCTGTGCAAGTACAGAAATAGGGTAATTTGAGGAGAATGGGGTCAAACAGTTAACTGAAAATTGACTAGTTGACAATATTGTTCACATTTTCAGAAAATTATCCAGTAATCTTCCGCTTCTCCCCAGATTTCTGGATTTGCAGAGCTTAATGCATTAAAATGCATTAAAATACTACTCCTCCCTAATAAACTGCTGTTTATATAATCTCCCAAATGCAGGAGCAAGAGATCTCTATAACAAGGTGCCCCACGTACTGGCATCTACATATGGAGTGGAAAATATGTAGCACACCTCATGCTAAAATCTCTGCCCTAAATAGCTGATTACAGCTGGGGCTTGCAAGGGAGGGAGGTCTAAAAAAAGCTAGGTCTCAAATTCCACTGGGGTTTGGATGGGTAATTCTTTCCTGGGTCCTTTCAGCAGCATGGCTAAGCTACATTTAAAAGGAAAAAGGAAAGCTGGTCCTGCAATATAATGCAAATGCAATTATAGGACTAACAATATGTACACTGAACGAATCACTGTGATTGGAAGGTGGTAACTACACCAGCATACCATTAAAATAATCTACTTTGCATCTTGAAACTGATGAATTGTGGTGAAAAGTAAACAAATGCAACTAGAGACTGACAAGCACAGGCAGCAGGCTAGATCAGGTTGCCTATCCTATAGAACTCTTACTGCATTTCCAGTGTGCAAAATGGGAATAAAGGATGTTGATGGCTTTTCTGACTCAAATCTAAGCTGGAGATAATTCAGATATACCTAGCATCACAATGGAAAAGAAGAAGACGGGGGAAAAACAGCTGTTGTGTTGCAAGAATCTGACTGTTATTTTGGCAAATTAGGATAACACATAGAAGGACAAATTGGTAAGACAATTAGTGCAATGGTGAGACCACTGAGACTCTGATCTACCCTTAAATAGAAGAAACGTAGGATATAAGACCATGCCTTGAATACTTAATATTAGGGCCACATAAGCAGGAGTGTTTATTCACTCATACTAGTGGAAGAACATGTTCATGTGTAAATGGCTACTAGACAACCAAAACAATGGAGAACCACACTATAACCAGTCCCAGCTGGCTCCTCGTCTGGTAAAACTAGTCTGAAGAAACTTCCAGTTTTTGAAGGACAATTACAGGACTTAACATTTCTGAAGACAGACCTGTTCCCTCCAAATGACAGAAACTGAGGTGCTTCCAAAGAATTCTCAGCATTCTATCACTTCTGGGAGGTTTTAATCTTCAGCTGGAATCTTTAAATTCATCAGGTTTTGGGGCACCAGCTTGCAACCTACTACACAGGATGCTTTGCAGTGCATTCTGTATGCTTCCTTTAATATTGCTTTTTATAAATTTTCTGGGTATTACTAAAAGGAACAACTACATTGAAAATTTTGGTGTAAACATTACCTTTTGGAAGTGTTTTACATCACAAGGACTGTCAATTTTCCCCTTTGGAAACAGAGATGGCTTCAGACCAACATTTTTCAGAATTCAATGTACTCTTACTTTCCCCAATCACACTGTTTTTCTCACGACTTGTTTAATTTGAAAAGTCTTTTCACGATGGCTTTCATGTCTCAACAGAGATGGAAAACTGATGACCAGTTTCTTCTTTTTTCCATACAAAATACTATCTTAAAGACCAGCCTAGGTACAGTGAACCATGCCTGGTGGCTGGGAAATCCACCAGAAGTGAGTATCTCACATTTCCCTTTTGCCTTTTTGTTGTATGAGTACAGTATGATGGATACAATTTCAGCCTGTCAAGATCTTACAAAGATCAAAACGAATGCATATGCTTGTGTGCATTTGCAATACTGCCAGATATTAGGCAGAGGGTAGAATAGGAACTGAAAATGCAATGTCAGGATTTTGATAAACAGGGCTTATTTGCCATGGGATCAGCTGGAAAGAAAGAGACCAAAAAATCTTGGGCTTGACTTTCATCCAAGTCTCACTTGGCAGCAATGTGTGGCTTCCGTAGAGGCAGAGCGGAGACTGGAATCCACCACTTCACCAGGGTGACACTTACTTACAAGAGCCACCTCACAACTGCTATGAGAGCTAACAGTTTCTTACGGCAATCAGAGGACTGCTTTAATTAAATGGCATTTTAGCCATTTAATTAATACTCCAAAATTATTTGAGCAGGCCTAGCTGTTTATTAGATCCACTACCAGTGGCAAAATTTGGGTGCTACGCATTCCCTCATACCCCTCACAGTTGGTAGACTACTGCTGCAGGAGGTGTGGCAGGAGAAGAAGGCATCTTTTCAGCTCTATTAAAGGTTTTCCAAATTAAAATCAATGAGAAGACACTTCAAAGAAAGCAGGGGAGTTAAATATTACTTTTTCCTTTACTTTTTTTTAAACTTCAAGCTGGTAAGTGATCATCTGTGCAGACAAGATATTAGAAATTTGGCACATCCCATCTACCACAACATATTGATTCCTTCTACAGAAGGCACTGAATACTGGCATAAACCAAGAAATGATCAGCAGAATGCAGTTTTAGCATGACACAGAAAAATCCTGCTAACTGGAACAGATTCATAGTTCAATTTTCACTTACCTAAAATGGTGATGATTATAGCAGCAATCGTTAGGATTTTTACAAGTACCACATAAACATACAAATGTCAGAACATCTAGGAAACATGCAAAATTTCAAGAGCAACATCACTGAATCACACAATGCATGGAATTATTATTATTATTATTGTTGTTGTTGTTGTTGTTGTTGTATTATGCAAGACAGTGTAACCTTTTTAATAATCAAAATATTTTTAAAAACCTAGTTTTAACAAACTGTTCTTAAAAAATTGTTAAAGTCAGCAAGTGAGTGTTAGCCTCAACTCTAAGAATGAATTGGTCACTAGGGAGAATTCACAGTTAGATGAAAATTTAGTTATACTTCAGCAAAATGTTTGCCAACTGCTGTTTTGGAAGAAACTGTGCTAATCTAGTCAATTTACAAAATAGCAAAAAATACATTCACATTCAAAGATTAGAGAGATTAAACATTGCATGCAGGGAAAGACAAAATCCTTGCGTTAGCTGTTTTTCCTAGCACTGCTCACCATGAGACCAAGAGTTGTCATAGCAAAAATGTTTTTCAAAGGCAGAGTTAAAGCCTGCAGATAATCAAAACAAATAGAAAAGATTTTCTAATTCTGGTGTAAAACAAAGTAGGATATTAAAGGATAAGGATTATGCTTGCCTTCTTTAGAAAGAAGGACAAAATCTTCCATTGTGTTTGCCAGGCTTTTCCACTGGCTCTCCACTTCCTTTCATTGCACTTGGATATTCTGCCACTTTCTCCCAGTATTGAGTAGCTGGTCTGCAGAGACAGGTCTCAATATGAACCCTGAGATGGATGGGCCACATGGACAAAAACAAGCACTGGCATCTATGGCCAAGTGATGTCCCCTCCTGCACAACTCAGACTCATTTCCAGTGGGGCTAGTCATGTGCCTGGGGGGGAAAGTGCAGGAACAGCCCAAGCTTGGTGGAAGCAGAGGCATGGGCATGCAGTTCTCACAGCACTTTACAGAAGTGGCACCAAATTCTCTCTGGCAGTAGCACCACCCAGCTTGCAGGTACTGCCATAAACAGGTGCAAAATCAGGTTCTCACCATTTCCTCCCCTGATAGCTTTCAGATTTCATTAAGACATTTCATTTCATGTTTTATCTGCACATCTCTGAATGCCTTGGATACTTCTTCACCTGCATTTCACATCCATGCACCCAGCCTTGCACAGAGGAACCCAGTCTTTCAAGCTGCTCACAGAGAAAGCTCCTGAAGAAGGCAAAGCTTCCAAGATCTGAATCATAAGCACCAGGCAGAAAACAAAGTTCTTCACAAAGTGACTGACATTGTTCAGTGCACCTTTAGCCTCAGAGACACTAGGATTTTGTCTCCATATACAAAAGTTATCAAAATCAATTTGAAGCTATTTAGTACTGATCCTTGCCTTCTACATCCACCACTGAAGATAGTCAGGCAGTGTTTCCTGCACTGGTTTGTTTTCAGGCTGGAAATTTACATACTGTAAGTGAATTAAATGTGCGATAGTAGAAGAGAAAAAGGAATTCCAGCAGGACCAATGTGGAGCAGACCATAAAGCTGCATATGATGTAGGCCAGCTGAAAGCATGCTCTAATGGTAACAAGAGCAGTCTCAATAAGCAGATCAAATTCTAGGCATGAGGAGTGTCAGAGTTTCATTTGTTAATTAAAAGAAAAATACGCAGCTGAAGTGGCAAAGATACTACCTGTTAAATTAATGAATTAATTTTAAGCATTTAGTCTTCTGGTTTTTTCCTAAACATTTATGCACTTTCTTGATGTTTTCCCCTTCACTTCACTGTTGTTATTTTCTTGACACAGACTGAATCAAACAGTAATAACCAGAAAGAACTCACTAGTGGATTCCAAAAGCTTTGTTTAAAAGAGCTAAACACCTCTTCTCATTCCAACTGAAACTACCCCACTGAATTTCAAAAATAGCACCTACCTTAATTGCTACCAGTACCTTAAATGCTGTGAAAGAAATCTCTTTTAATTACAAAAGATCAGATTGACATCTGAAATGCTACTGTTATTTTCAGATAGCGATAAATGCTGTCTAATGAATGCTGAGCACAGGAATAAAAGACTAGCCAAAAGCATCCTAATATCTTTGAAACAGTAAGTCCATTTTTAATGCACTGACAACTCATTTAGTGGCATTTGTATAATAAAATAAATGGAATTTTGTATGCATTATCAACTACCATTAACCACTTGTGTGAGGAGATGGAGGAAATAAATTAATTTCTTGAGACAGAGATCCATCAGTTCATGTAACAAGAGAGTTTTGTGGCAAACTCACCTTTTCCCACATCAAATTAGGAATTAAAGCTTTAGACATAGCCCCTGCTTCAAATATGTTCCATTTGTGAGAATAGTGTCCAACTTTTCAACAAGCTCAGAGGTGTCTCTGGGCTGTGGGGCTTCACAGCTTTGCAGGATTTTACCACTGTAAACACCTCTCTGCTGCTTCCAGGAAGAGTCAAGGTGCTGCAGAACAATGGCAACAGGGCTTTGCAGGGCATCAGCCCCTGTGCAGTGGGGAGGAACAGCCTGGAGCCCGGTTTGCAGGGCACAGCTGGACGCAGTAAAACCATGCAACTCACTGGGGGCCCAGAGAACACCGACTTGTCCTCAGAAGGGCTACTCCCTTGCTGGCTGTAGTTATGCTCCTTTGAAGGAACTGGAGCACTGATGTCCCTTGGGACCCTTAGCTTTCCAAAACTTTTGAAGAGGTCAAGCACAGCCTCATGTGTTTTTCATATGCTGTCCTGTAGAAAGTATCATCATGTAGTTGTGCTTAAGGCCTTCTCCCTTCTTGGCTTGCAGATGCCCAGCTCATAGCAGTGTCTTTGAAAAGCTGTCCTTGGCCTCTCTGTTTTCAGAGAATCATGCTGTAATCTTCATGCTGGCTCTGCACGGAGCAAACAAGACAGCTGGGAGACACCAGCTATTATGGTGTCCCCAACCACCAAGACATGGCTCAGCGCATGGGGACCATCACCAGAAAGGACAGTTCCAAGTTTCTGGCTAGGAATATAGCCATACTTTATGATGGATGGTCTCCTCTCTCCACTGTTCCTCAGCACCGAGTGTGGAATCAGCACACAAAGGAAAGCAGAGAAATAAGAGAAAATACATCCTTCCCCTTAAGAACAAGGACAGCAAAGAAGCTGTCTCTTCATGGTGACATCTAGCAAAGAACCCTCATTAAAAAGAGCAGACCCATTTTCTGCCATGTTTCATAGTGAGAAGTCCTTCTCTACCCTAATCCAGAGAGACAGACTGGCCCATTTCGGGCAAATACAATGACAATTTTGCATCCTATAGTTTCTCTTTTTTTAGCACACATTCACACTGCCTCTGGAAGTTCAGGGAGCTGGATGAGTCCCAATGCCCTGTTGTCTACACCATGAGATGAACTCTTCTCCATGACAGAGGGAGCCCATTCTATTGATGGCCAGTCATCACAGTCCTATCTGTCAGTCCATGATATCAGTGGAGGGCCATACAGCACACAGACATGGGCCTGGTCCTCCACACAGCAGTAAATTTAGTCTCATTTTATGACCTGAAAGCCTCTCACAAAAAGCAGAAGAGGGAAGGAGAGTGCTTCTAGTGTGAGAGATGCAAGCCCTTCAGAGTGCTCACACACAGTATCCCACAACCCCACATATCTCATGTGAGGTGGTCTGCCCTGAGCACGTTATCCCCAAAGCACAAGGTCACTTGATGGGCAGGGCTCCCAGCCAAGTGCAGCCCTGCACAAAGCAGTCCTCCTGCCCCACAGTGCAGACACCAGGAAGGAGTAATATTTGAGGATCAGGAATGGTGAAAGGAGTGGAGCTGTTTGGGTTGGGGAAGATCAGTCAATCACAATTGTTTGCAGCTAATTGTCAGAGGGAATGATCAGCCCATGCACACATGTGCTAGTCAAGTAGTCAACACGCTTATGGGATGTACACAGACATGATGACAAGAAAGGGTAACGTGAGGAAAACAGGAGAAAACCTAGCACAACACGAGTCTCAGCTCCCTTTAAGGCTGTCTCAGTCCTTAGGGCAGCGCAGGCTCTAGAGTGACACAGCACCTGCTCTTTCCAATCCCCATCTTACCACCCCACATTGCTTGCACATACAGCAGAACAAGATTCAGTCACAAACATCTAAGACACAAACACACAACAGTACAACATTGTTTCTATGTTATTCTCTAAACAGTTTTCTAAGACGGCAACAATGTTGTAGAGACTGAGTATCAGTCCACAACAACTTCTAAAAGCAGATTGAAACTGTTGATACTCTTCATGAAAGAGAACATGCTACAGAGACACAGATTCTATTGTTAGCTTATCCTCTATGTCAGTAGCCGTAACGCTGCTATCATAGAATTATTGCATTATGCAAGTGAACACATTATGTGCTGTTATTTTAGACATCCCTTGGAATTTAGTTTACAGTGTAGTTCATGACAGTACTTCATTGTCCTGCACTTAAAAATACATTTTGTTGCATAAGTACATTTTTGAAAATAAAACAGGCAGTTTGCGAGCATCACAGACTTCAGCTCCAGGCATCACCCGGGCATCACAGACTTCAGTTCCAACTAACTGCATGAAGACATTGTGCAAAACCCCAATACCATAAATACATGCATGGATGACTGAAAAAACAGAGCTTACACCATCCAAAGTGTCCACAGCTCTGCCCATCTACAAGTGCAATCATGTGGACAGATCCAAATGCATGTATTGTGCACAGCTA
This sequence comes from Cettia cetti, assembly GCA_013401135.1. Taxonomy (NCBI): domain Eukaryota; kingdom Metazoa; phylum Chordata; class Aves; order Passeriformes; family Sylviidae; genus Cettia; species Cettia cetti. The sequence continues at coordinate 21,334 of VZUI01001380.1, forward strand.
CATCCCAGATCAGTCCAGTGACATCCACATATAATCCCCATGTTTGACTCTTACTGTGGTGTCCCGAGAAGGCCACGTGGGAAAGTCAGCACTAACACTGGTGCAGACCCCTTTGCACTGTGTAGCCCTGTGCTTTGGCACTCAGCCTCTTAAGTTCAAGGCTAAATTTTCCTTTTGGTAGCACTGAGCAAATCTTTCAACAGCCAGTAGATAATTCTGAATCCATCTGCAAATGAACCAGAAGGGTATCAATCTGCATTATTCTTTTGATTGGTTTGCAATGGGATGCAGTAGCTGAGCCAGGCTAATGCCTCTGTGATGCTGGTTAACAAACAACATCCTCTGTCTCCCTGACTGCGTCTGCTCCCCAATATTTTAGTAGATTCAGCTCAGTGTGTTGGCAGAAAATTATCTGACTTCCCCCCTTTTTTTTTTACTATGTTTTCTGCTGGGGAACTGAGTTGAAATCACTCACTGATGAGGCCTAACATCAAATCAAAAAAAAGGAGAAGCAGGACAAAAAGGAAGGAAAAAGAAAGGAGAAAATCAAGCCCCATTTTGTATCCAGCTATCCCCAGCTTAAGGAAATCACAGCGTCACTACAGGGAAAAAGCTCAGCTTTTACATCAGATGTAGTCAGGAGTGCAGCACCCACCTGCAGTGCTGCACTGTAGCCACTGCACCCAATCACCATCATACAGCCTGTGCTGGACAGGAGCAGCACAGTGCTTTACCAGCTGCCCTTGATTTCATGGTAAGAGATGCTCAGTAACAAGAGCCAAGGTTGGAGACCAAAGTTTTTCATTTAGGCAGAGGGACAGGGTGCTAAGACTTGGCAGCACTAGCCCCTGGCCACACTGCTGTGTCTTAGCAGCAGGAAAGCTGCCCACCATCGCTGTGAGCTTGCAACTTGCTGCCAAAGCAGGTGTGATACCCTCAATTAAAATTTCAAATAACTGAGTTGTCCTCCCTCACCTAAAATACAGAGATTAGGACACCTACTCTCCTACGAGGGCAGTTTAAATCCAAAGTCTCCCTCCCAGACAATTAACAACCTTTCACAGCCTTAATACAAATTGCAATTAGATGAACTGTGGTCACTCAATTCCTTTAACTGTCCAAAAATAAAGACTGAAAAATAGGTTGTATTAAATGCCCTTCAAAACTAGTAAGTTTATTTTTGTACTATGTTATTACTTGGGTATCATATTCTGTCCATATGTGTTTAACTTCAACAAGTGGTCTGTGTGAGGCTGCCCCATCAGAACTTACCAGGCAAACTGCATCAGCACTGCTAGAGTTTCTACAGATATCACAAAGCAGAACAAAACTATTCCTATAATCACAGAACCACAGAATCACAGTATGGGTAAGGTTGGAAGGAACCACAGTATGTCATCTGTTTCAAGCTCTCTGTTCAAGCAGGATAATCCTAAAGCGCACCACATAGGATTGTGTCCAGATGGTTCTTGAGTATCTCCAGTGAGGGTGAGTCCTCTCTGGGCAAGTTGTGTGTGGTTAGAGAGATGCCCCATTGCCTTAATCATTGTTTGTAGCCCTCCACTGGACCTGCTCCAGAGCTCCATGTCTTTCTTGTACTGAGGAGCCCAGAACAGACCACAGCATTCCAGGGGAGGCCTCACCAGGGCCGAGTAGAGGGGCAGGATCACCTCCCTCAACCTGCTGGCACTGCTCTTCATCATGCAGCCCAGAATGTCACTGGCCTTCTTGGTCACCAGGGCACACTGCTGGCTCATGGACAGCTTGCTGTCCACCAGGACCCCCAGGTCCATCTGGGCAGAGCTGCTTCCCAGCAGGTCACCCCCAGCCTGTGCTGGTGTCTGGGGTTGTTCCTCCCCAGGTGCAGGAGCCTGCATTTGCCTTTGCTGAATGTCAGGAGGTTCCTCTGTGCCCATCTCTCCAGCCTGGTGAGGTCCTTCTGAAGGGCTGCTCAGCCCTGTGGGCTATCAGCCACGCCTCCCAGCTTTGTGTTGTCAGTGAAATTGCTGAGCAGGCCTCTGCCCCTTCATCCAAGTCATTGATGGGTAAGTTAAACAAGACTGGGCCCACTACTGAACCTTGGGGACACCACCATGGACAGGCCTCCAACTGGACCCTGTGCCACTGATTATGAGCTCTGGGATCTGCTGTTCAGCCAGTTCTCAATCAACCTGTCTTCCCATTCAGTCCACTTTTCTTGAGTTTGCCTATGAGAGACAGTAATGAAAGCCTCACTGAAGCTGAGATTGCTGCTCTCCCCTCATCCATCCACGTAGATGTTTAATTGTAAAAGGTTGGTCAAGCATGATATAGTTTTAGTGAATCCATGCTGATTATCCTGATCATTTTCTTCAGTGGATGGAGGTGCCTCCAGAATGAGGCACTTCCTCACCTTTCCAGGGATTGAAGTGTGGCTAACCAGCCAGTAATTTCCTGGGTTCTCTTTCTTTCCTTTTGAACACTGAGCTGACATTTGCGTTTTTCAATCTACAGGCACCTCTCCATGACCTTTCAAAGGTGATCATGAGCAGCCTCAGCTACTTTGTCCACCAAGTCTCTTAGCACATGCAGATGCATCCTGTCAGGGTCCATGGACTTATGGATGTCTAGGTGTTCTCCAACACATTTCCATCCTTGACCAAAGGAAATTCTTCCTTCCAACACTCCTTTACCCTGATCTCCTGGGTCAGAGATCCCTGAGGGCTGGTCTTGCCAGTGAAGACCAATGCAAAAGCAGTGTTCAGTAATTCTGACGTCCCTATGTCCTCTGTAACCAGGGTCCTTCCTTCATTTAGTAATAGGCCTACATTATCCTTCCTTTTCCTTTTGTTATTGATGTATTTGCAGACATCCTTCTTTTTGTCCTTGGTATACTTGGTCAGATTTAATTCCTAGTTGGGCGCTGGCCTCCATCACAATAATATTGAGGCTATCACAATAAGCACACACACTCACTCCACTGCTTATCCCCTAACCAGACAAGCAAAAGTTGCTCATGTGCCCTGCTAAGTCAAGAGTATCAGAGATGTTGCCTCATTGCTACTGGAGATCAGCACAAACCATCCTAATACTGTAGTAATCAACAATTTAGGCAGCATGCAAAATCAGGAAGTCATGGAAAATGCTTCCTTTGACCTCTCAGTTCAAAACTCAAGAGTGCCAGTCTTCTTTCTTCTGAGGTCTGTGTTGAGGCTAAATTATAGCACTGTTGTGAAGCAATACTTCTAAGAGCTGCCTGCAGCACAACTCGTGTGCAGCCAAGTGACTGGCCTCCTCAAAGCAAGGGGGTGGGCTGGGCAGGGGAGGAGAGGTGGGAAACAGAGACCTGCCACCCCACATAGGCCAGCTGATACCCATTCCCTTACTGCAGAACAGGAAAGGAAAGGTAGGGAACTGTCAGACTGCAATAGCTGTCACTGGGAAGTGTTGAGATGAGTGCCAGTGGGAGAGAAACAGAAACCAGACTGACCTAGAGGTCAGCTCCATGGCTGAACTCTCACCTGGCACTGAGAGGGATCCTTAGCATGGAATGCTCACACTCTAGCACATACTAAGCACCGCTGTGGGAGTCCTCAGAGGAAAACAGTAAAGAAATCCCAGAGCAGCACTGGCTTTGCAAAACTATTTTTCACTGTATCACATTAAAAGCACTGCTGTGAAAAGGCAAGGCAGCGCAAACAGAAATCATATGTCTGGCCTCATCTGGAAACCTGACAGCTGTCTTTCTGGCTTCACCCAAAATCCCTCTGTGCTTCTTCCTCCTTCACCTACAAGTTAGATATGCCATGGCAATGAAAGTCACAGACACAGTCACTTCAGTAGAGTCATAATTTGGCCTCGAGTCCCAAAGCCAAGTTAGAAACGGCGAGCTCTACAATATGAATAACTGCTTGCGAACACCAATCCACTGCCTACCCTGAGACACAGCAGATTGTAAATGGAAGACTGTAGAACTGGTGGTTACACTACCATGGTGTGTCAGACACAGAAAACCCACACTTTGTACCAGCCTTGCTACACATGGAAGAAAAAAAAAAAAAAGAGATCACAGCCAGGTTGTGCCACCTGCATTAAGATTCCTGGGAGGACAGATACATATTTTAGTGGAAATCTCTGCCCTTAGACTTTTCAGTGGCACATCTCCTATATATTTCATCCCCAAAACAAATCTTCAGTAAGGCTTAAGTGAGGTGGAGACATTCTGCCACCTCTCTCTCACACAGAACATTTAATACTAGGAACACAGAAAAAAAGGTTCTAGGTGCTAGGTAGCTTACTTCTATTTCTATTTGCTACCTTTCTTTCACCTTTTCTTTGGAATTAGTGATGATTAAAGTCATTGCACAGTTGCAGATCTAAACAGTTTGAAAGATATGTAGGAATGTGAAGACATACTGACAAGTATAAAGAAAGACAACAATTAAAAATTGCAAAACAAGAAACCCTCTCCAAAAGCTGTTTGGTCCAATATCCAGCAGAAGTCAGCCAAGGTTACCTCTTCCATTGACTTCAGCAGGCACTCGATTCCCCCAGCAGACTTGTCTAAAGCCTCACCACATCCCTAGAACATTCTTGTGGAACTTAAGCTAAGTTTAATTACTTGGAAAGTACTATTCCTAATTTTAAGTGTCAAGAACTACAATTGTTCACTGAAACAGTGAACTTGTTAGTGTTTTTCCCACACTTGTAGTAGAACAACTACATCACAAAGTAGAACAGCAGAACTTGTTATTTCAAGGCTTTATGGTCCAATTTCTGCCTTCAGATTCACATGCATCATTTTCCATTGTCTGCAATGGAAACAGATGATGTGTAGCTAAGTTAAATTTGTATTCCAGCACTTTAAATTATCCAGCTTTTTACCCTTCCATAGAAATTATTATAAAATTTCTCTAGAAATATCATTATTGTTTTGTGGATTTCAAATGATGGCTTAAGACATTGTTGGTGCCACTTTTCTGTATGGCTGGGATAAGATTGCAGATTTTTTTCTGCACTGTTGATTTTGCCAGAACACCGAAAGAGTGCTCTATGTCAATAGATTTTATATTACATAAACACAGTGATAAAACACTAACAACCTAAAGAAGTAAAATCATGTGTGACAATTGTTTTGCCATTACACTTTTGCATATTATTGAGAACAATACTTTTCAGCCTAAACACCAGCAACATTTTGATCCCAGAAAATCAACATACCCAAAAGTTAAAAATGGCATTTAGCTGACTTCAGGATTTTAGCAGTGTAAATGAGCCTCAGGAAACATAATAGAAACAGACAAAAAATGCTGTATATGGTTTTGTGAACGTCTATTAATGTATTTCTTATTTCTTGGTCTTGTTGATCAAGAATAAGCTAGCACGTAAGAAGCAGCAGCTAATGTTGAGTTTGTCTCCTCCACTGTAGGAGGTGATGTAAAATACTAAGTTGAAAAATGCTTTAGAACAGAATTGCTACGTAAGCCTCCCTGGGGATTTACACTCATTAGTGTGTGCATGTTAAAAATGGTATTTTCAGTCTATCTTGTGTTGCCTGAGAACCATTTTTATCCTTTTAAAATCTGCATTCATATTATAACCCATAAGTACCTTTCATTTTTGCATTAACACTATAAATACTGTTAGTAATACTAAACTATTTTGACTTATTTGTAAAAGAAAAATATATTATATGTTTATATATTCTTATAAAGTGAATTAACACTGGAGAGAGGGCTGCGAGGGGGAATAGTGTACAATCACAGCTATGTGTATTATTGAGCACAAATTGAATGCTTGAGGCAAAAAAGGAAAAGAAAAAAGTGTTCAGTGTTCTTTCAAGCCGTGTCAGATGAAGAGTCATAGGATGCTGACACTATGAAGTTGCCAGTATTGGAGTGGCTTGCCATGGACTGGGCAGCCTGCTGGCTCAAATTATTGCAGATCAGCACCAGCTGGTTGCTCTGAGCTTCTGAGAGAGTGCTGCAGCTCTGGTAGACGCTGAAGTTGGTCTTGCGGCCAGGGATGTTGCCTTTCTCACACATTGTCTTCACCATCTTGGCAAGCTTGTTTTTCCCCAGGGCTTGGCAATTGTACCAGTGAAGTGCAGCCAGGTTGACAACGGGCTTGATGGACAGGTAAAAAGGCGCATCCTCGTAGCGCATGGCCGGAGGGCGCCGCTGGGCGTACTCCTTGTAGTCCTGCACGGGGCAGGTCTGCGGGGAGTGCTGGGTGGCGTACACCCGCGAGTCCGTCCCGCCTCTCTTGCTCTTGGTACTCACATCCCCATTGTCTGGCCCCATCCACTCCAGGTACTCCAACCCAGTCTCTGTCACCCGCAGCCGGATGTCTCCCCACTTGAGGGTGGACCCATGGAAACCTGTGCAATGTCCAAACGCCTTAGTGTTGTTCAGCCACACAAGGTTCAGAAGCCCTTCAGGATTGTACCGGCTCAATAAGCCTCTTTTGCGCAGGATAAGCTCATCAGCAAAGGTGAGCTTCATGGATTTGTGTGGCTTGTTTCCTTTGCCTTTACACCTCAGCTCTATCTGTTTTTGTTTTAGAGCTTCCTGGGACCTCTTGAACTCCTTATCCCTTGTAATACTGTATCCATACCTGTGCTCTTTGAGATACCGCTCCAGTCCACACTGATAGTTGGCCAGACTGTTTGGCTCATATTCAGACCCATCTTTTTGTCTGGCATCCACAAAGAAGGAAGCAAGATAGGCATCAAGCTCTTTGCAGGGGATGACATAGATCTCACGGGTCTCAGAGGGGTACTTGGAAATGAGGAATTCTCGGAAATTGCGGAGAGCCGTCTGTGTGCTGCGAATGGTCTTCTCATTCTGCTCTCTGCTGAGCTCAGCTGCTCTCTCATCCTGGTCTGGAAGAAGAAGAATGGGACAGAAAAGAGAAAGCAGAAGCAGTGAGTTTATGTGATGCACTTTTTCCTAAAACAGATTTCCTTACAAAGGAAAGAACTTAAAATCAGTTTCACAAAGAGCACTGGTAAACATCTTTTCATACCTGTCACATGACTGAAAAGCCAACTTCAGTTTAACAAATTACATACTACATGATACAAAACTAAGCGAGCTCCTCATGGCACTGGAGCACAGTTTTGAGCATGGAGATTTGTGAAAAGCATTGAGATTAAAGGCAACAGGCTTTTTACAACAAAGGCAAGGTGGAAGGATTTTCCTTGGATCCCAGTGTTGTGTGCAAGGCCCAAACTCAGGAATAAGCCCACTCAGAGTTGTTTCATTTGTGAAACTAGAAATTTGTACTGCTTATATTTTTCTCCTACAAAAAAACAAAGAGCTAAAGCATCTTATTTGTGACAGTAATATTCATCTTTAATCAGACACATTTCTAAAGAGTGAAATAAATATAGTCAAAATGTACAGTACAAAATAAGGCATCACATCCTATGGAAATGACAGGTAAAATTACTACAGAGCAATGTGCAATTTACAAATGTACAAGAATCAAGAAAAATATAGTTAATATGGTCACATTAGAAAACATGGAAAAAAAACATGATTATACAGTGTCTCCATGTCATCAAACTGTACCTTGACAGTACAAGTACAATTATGACCCTGTCTTTTCATTTTGCAGAAAAATCAAGTTCTGGAAACAATTTTATATTGTTTTAAAAGGCTAACCTCACAGATCCTTACAGCCAATGACATATCGAAACACATTATTCAGATGCTACCACTACAATAGCTGTTACTGACAGTTGATTTTGTGGCTGATCATAAGAGAAGCATAAAAAGGAAAAGCTTTATAAGTGATGTGTGTTTCTAAAGACTGTTTTCTTGGTATGTGCAAATTATCTGTTTGAACAAAAATGCGTGTTAAAGCATATAGGTGGAATGTAATTCTGATGTGAAAAATCTTAATGGTTTTAGAAAATTAACAGCAAATGCTGGAAAGAAGGAAAAATTCAACTATTTAACTATTTTCTGGAATTGTATGTCGAACACTTTTTGTCTCTTTTCCAGTTAACAAGCAGAATAGGGGAAAAAAAACCCAAGTCATTTTCTATTTGGTCTCATTGCAAAGCCCGTACATTCTGGCATCCTTTTAGCAGCGCCATAGCAACCCTCACTGGGTGTTTCCTACCCAAGATACACACAAAGTGATACAAGACCAGTCGAAGCTCCCGTTGCTTCTCTGCCATTCAGGTCAAGCTTATGCCAGACTGTCTAGCACACCCATGGCTTTGCACCAGTGTTCAAACACTTGCTCCTCTCTTCCCTGCAAGCCTATTAGCAGGGGAGAAGGTAGCAGGGAAAGGAAGGCTGTCTCTCCTTCCCTACTCCACCTGCAGTATTCTATGTGGTGCAGAGCTTCTCCTTCCACCAATCTACAGAGTGCCTTTCAAGAAAGTTCATCCCATCACCTCCATACCACATCTGCAGACAGAGGCACAGGGAATGATATGCCCCAGGACCTCCCAGCAGGACAGAAACAGGACTGAGTTTAAAACCCTCATGACCAGGTCCTGTGTCATCAGAGAGGGGAATCCTGCATCCACACCACTCACCCACTGGGAGGTGTTTCTCAAATACCTCTCAAAGCACAGAAAAATGAGAATATGCAACTGATGCCTTTGGGGGCTTTGTAGACAGGAAAAAATGCTGCTACAGAGGACTGAGGTTTGCTTGAACTGTGCTCCAGGGCAAAAAGAAAAGTCACCTGCCTGCTACAGAAACTTGTTTTAATACTGATGTCAGTAAGAAAGAGCTCCTAGCAGCCTGCAGTGAAGCCTTATGCTTTAGGCAATGTACATAATAGATCCTTTTAGTGTTGCTAGATGCAGGCTGGAAACACAGAGACAGCTCCAAAACAAACATTTACTCTGGTATTTTGTTCACTGCACCCACCACCACTTATTACAGAACTGTGTAAGTAATCATTGCTTTGACTGACAGCCCACATCCTAAGTTCTATTTCAATATAAACAGCACATATAATGGCTCAGTTTTATAAATGTCATCAATCACTTCTTCTTAAGAGGATAGCCTGTCACAACACAGCAGTGACACCCAGTCAGTCATTCATGTTACAGCATCTTTCCTTAATCTGCAAAGGAAATTGCCCTATCTGCAGCTAACAGTTATAAAGCCTATGTTGAATTAAAGATTCTCCCAATTTACATTACTAAAACAGTAGCCCAGAAACACTGCATTCTGCACTGGTGTGTTCTGTGTTACATCACAAAGCAGGTGGGAAACGCTAAAAAAGAGTGGGTCGGGTATTCCTGCAACCTCATCAGGTCGCATACCTCTACTTTGGCTGTAAATCCAGGCTGAAGTAGTAGTAATGGATTATTCTCTTCCTACGAGTCCACTCAAATATTGGTGATGTATCATGTAGCATGGCACAAATGCGGGTAGTTTCCCATGTAACAGTTCCCAGATGTTTGCTTTGTCTTACTTTGCTGATCTTGCTGAACAGAGACCAAAGCTCGCTATAATGTTCTGCGGAGCTGGTGGGAGCTATTGGAAACACTGGTGGGGATCTATATTAGTTCCTTGACTACTGCAAACATAAACTTGTTGCTCTTGAACCTCCACTGCTCAGTGCATCAACTCTTCAGTGTGCATGAGTTCCAAAACTGGGTAAAAGCACAGGAAAAAAGTCACCAGGTACTTCTAGAGGACACCTCTAGATCAGAACGTTCCCAAGCTGCAAATTGATGTGGGACAGGAGAATAGGGAGGTGTTATATATGCTTTCACCTTTCTTATAGTCTTCTGTATGTCTCTGTTGTTAGGCTTGACAAATACTCTTATGTTACAGCCTAATTTCTCTCAGCTGGTTGGTCAGAACTAATCAACCAAAAACTACTGTCATCATGGATCTATGAAGCCAAGCTATCCTTAGTGTCTTTTCCTTGCCATAATGCAGTCTTTGGAACTAGTAGTTCTGTTACCCATGTTTCACAGGCTACAAGCAGAAGCATAAAAAAATGAATTGGAGATACATTTCCTGAGGTCCTGCCCCCTCAGCTGCATCACTGCACAAAGGACCTGATTACAGCTCTTGCGTTTCTTATCATATCCCACGTCGGAGTTCCATTTCCAGGAAAACCAGAGTGTGGCAGAAAAAGACAGTAAAACTCACCTTACTGGGGGGTCCAGGGTAAACTCACAACTATGACTTTGAAAAAATGACGAGTACTTAAGATGTTCTAGTTCAAATGCAGTGAAAGAGATAAAGTGACTAGGCAGATATTAAACAGACAACCTAGTGGGAGCGGATGTCCCAGGCTAGCCCATGACCATCAGATGATCTCTCCCACAGAGAAAACAGCTGCTTTCTGATCTTTTCATAATCTGATCTTAACACAGCCAAGACTTAATATTATCAGAGGAGTTATCAAACTGAGGCTTGTTTTAATTTCAGCTCACACACATACACACACTTGGACTCCCTGAAAAGGACGTAACCTCTGTAATTACATATGGCAGGGGGAAAGGCACTTGCTTTCATGACAGACAGATACAGATTGTTAATGTTCAGAGAGCATTTGTGACATCAGTGGGAGTTACAAATCTGAGTTATTATTGTAAACAGTCTTAAACTCTGCATACGGTAAGCAGCCAAATCTCACAGATGTACATTAAAAGTAAGGTGGTTTTTCTTAGGGATAATCACATCGCCAGCTGAAGACTTTTCTGCCAAATTTTTGTCCTGACTAGGAAAACGCCTCTGCAGCAGGCCTGCTTCCACCAATATGCTTTCATTCAAGTGAAAAAAGCCTAGTTAACCACACATGAAGCACCATATATCTCTATGCTGGAGCTAAATGCCCTCTCTCCCTCAACCCTGTAGGCTGGCTGTTGCCCCTGCTTTGCAATTACTGAAAAGCAGTAATATCCAACCTTTGGGCTGTGGCAATATGTAGCCCATTAAAACTGTTCAAATAAACTACAGCCTGCTCCTACCTTTTTCTCCTGTCTCCTCCTGCTTCAAGAAGGCATCTATAGGCAAGCAACACTCGCAAATCTACAGTGAGCAGAGGTCATGCGGTTGTGCAAGGGAGTTATGGTCACATCACAGTGGGCATAAGCCTCTGATGAATGTGCCCCCTGTAAGCCGTGCCATTGCTTCCCTGTCAGAACCAGCTGAATATCACTGTCATTCCACAGCATCCTGGAATATTAGTACTTGTTCTGCATGCCAAACGTAGAAAACTGACAGCTGGTTTTCACCATATCCCAGGAATAAACCAGTGAAAACCATTCTCATCTCATGCTGCCAAAAATGAGGCTGAGGGTAAGAGAAGAAGGTGTCCACAGTAGAAATGCCTCTAAACATTTGCACAAACATCCTGAGATTAAGCAGAAGAAATTGCTTCTGTATTTTTTCTTAAATTTCTGACCTACCTCTGTGATGTTGTTACTAAATTCTGTTTAACAGTTGAAGTTCCCTGTTCCCACCGTATTAAGTTAAACTCTTTTAACATTTAGAATGTTAAACTTGAGCTTAACATTTTCAGAAAACGCTTTCACTAGCATGTAAAATCTGCAGTATTAGAAAATTAATTAATATCTATTTATGAAAGACACTGGTTTTGGCAAAAAATTTATACTTCTATTCAGTTAACCTTCTCCAGTGAAATTATCTGCAAAATGTTTTATGATTCTAAAATTAAAAAGCTTTAGATTATATCAAAGAAAAAGGGACATAGATTGCAAACGAATGAATATGGGAATATTTATTCATTGGTATCTCCCTGAAGTAAAGTCACTAAAATAGACTTTAGCCACCTATACATTTTTTGCAAGTTATAGAATGCCTGATAATGAATGCTAACTCAGACACTAGAGCTGATTTCCAGTTTGTGTTCTCTTTCACTACTTTCTCACAATAGCTTCAAAAGATTTCAGATGCAGTTTTTCTGCTGGCAAAGCCAACAACAAAATACAGATAGATATTTATGGGACTTCTGCACAATCCTCAGACGTCAGAAAATCTGTAGCCATGACAAGGGATTAAGAAGTTTTGTTCTCCTATGACTGACCACATTACCGTTCCTTTCCAGTTGATATTAGCAATTGCGAATGAATAGTGCTAAACAACAGCACCCTGGGAACTCAAAATTTTTACAAGGCTGCCTTCCTTCTCTACCTGATGCATGTGACATCTGAGCCATTCCAGCACAAAGGTTCTAAAAATGCATTTTCTAAATAATAAATGTTCCCATTGGTTCACTTCATCTAGTTGTCTGGTTTTGGTTTCATCGTGGTAGTGAAAATGAGAGGTGCTGGATTCCAGTTTTACCAGGCATTTCTCTTTTTCCACTGAACAATTTCAGTGGCATTTGTGTGGTATGAGGCCATACAGTTTCCTATCTCCTTTTGAAGCTGTTCTGAGATGCACTGGCATGAACTGCTGCAATGCAAAATGGGATGTATTTCCTCTGTACCTACAGTAGGATATTTATCCAGATTCAATCTCCATTTGACAGGAAGAAATATACCAATTCCAGATCTCCCAGGCTTGCCCAACACCGCAACACTGCAACACAGAAGGATACTATAGCTTGGACACAACATGGAGAACAGAAGAAAGAGAAAATATTTTGAGAAACCCATATATCTGGTATTTAGGTAATGTACAGGCAAAATATATGCCTGTACATATATGCTGGAGTGAAATCTACTATTTTATCTGGCCCATTCCAAGTCAGTCACCTGGACTGTAACTAACCCTGCAACCATTTCCAGGTCTTCCTGCCATGCCTCATCCCATTCTTATTTCCATAGCTATTATTTTTACAGGAGGTATGTAAAAACAAATTATTTGGAGACTTATATAATTGACATTTAGGGACTCAATTCTTCATAGAGGTGGAGGATATAAAAGCCACACTTAAGAGTCTTCTATACTACAAACCCAAAACTATTAGGAAACTTTTTTAAAAATGTGAAACTCCATTCCTTTCAAAATAACTGACTAAACTTCCTTCAACAATGTTCACTTCCAAGATATAACTTCTATTCTTTCAGAGTTCAGGTTAAACAAATCAGGTAGTTTGGTGAAATTGGAGTCAGTTAGTGGGAAAACATTATCTATAATGTGAAGCTAATGTCAGCTGTATGTTGAGCATGTATCTTTGTATTCAGCCATATAATATTCTATTAATTTCCAAATAGTTAATGGCTAACAGTGTTACAAAACTCCAGGTGCTGGTTTCAGTTTAAAGCTAAAGAAGAGAGACACTTTTTGACAATTATTGTCTTCATATTATATTATATTCAGATTAAATATTTAACTCTGGAAAACAATTTTTTTTTCTTAGCCAGGACTTCTTAGCAACATAAAGAAAAGTTGCTCTTTTAAAGTTAGTTAATGTTTTGTGGCAGAAGGAATTAAAGGAATGATGATAATGCTCTACACTGCCCTGAGAACTAGAAGTTGGGTGATGCTCTCATTTTCCAAGAGGACCTGGAAAATGGTTCAGTAGAGTATCAGTTTTTCTCCCAATAAAGTTTCCAGTTCTACAAAGCATATTTTAAGTGTTTTCTGGATTGATGTCCCTATACCCAAGTATCTGCTTATGTAGAAATCAACTGGTCTAAGTCAGTGTATGTATAGAAGATGGAACTGAATAATACTTATATATATACAGTGACTTGATTCAAAAGCTGAAAAGAGGAAAGAAAACAAAAAGAAAAAAACCCCAAAAATTAATAGAGAAAAATGGTAAAGATCTGAGACACACTTCCTTTATTGAATTAAGTTTATAGTTTGAAAATTACACAATTCTCATAGCAAAAATCCATTTCTTACATAACAAAATCAAGTCTACATTTTTGGAAAGTCTTCTACCTTTCCATGCTCCTACAGAGAAAGACAGATTTATAGATGTGTAAACAGATCTCAGAAGCAATGATTGCTCAGCCAGAAATTTAACTACTAAGCTGGTTTGCACAAAATCACAGGTACAAATTTATACAGCATTTTGTAATATTTGAACAGTGGAATTTTGTGCCTCTCTGCAGTTGAAAGTCCCATGGAAGAAGAATGAGAAACAGGCCCTCAGTCTTCTCTAAGAAGAATTTTAATGTAAAACATGTAAAACATGCCACCTCATACCACCAGAGACCTTAGCATGTTCTCAGCTACAGTGTAGTACCAGTTTTAATGTCAGTACATTTAAGAAAAACCCAAAAAAGCAACACAAGAGGTCTGGAAGGGATAAGCCAGGGCTATGAAGTTCGCCTGCTTTTGGTTCACTCTAACAGCGGCTGAGAAGCAGAACTGGGAAATATAAGAGAGAAATAAAGATGAGGGGGAGAGAAGAGAGAGTAAGAACAAAGGACATGAAAAAAAATAACACCAAAGAGAGAGATTAAAACCAGATGACAATCCTTATCATCTGAAATCTAATTTATAACAGTGCTTCAAAATGAGTCAGTCTAACTGGGGCAGCAAGCAGAGAAACAAAGAAAAGGAGAATGTAATAAATATTTTATTACATTAATCATAATAAGCTGCACTTTAAGTCTTGGCCAAAGCATATTCTTAAATCAAGCTGAGAAATGTGAGCAGTTTCAGACTTAAGAGCATGAGGCCCACATGACTGTAATTAACATAATAAATCATATTGTGAAACTCTCTACACAGGCTGACAGCACTTGGTTGATATATTACTTATTAAAGACTGCAGACATTTTTCCTCTATTTTATTAAAGTGCCATTGGTAGTGAATCAAAAAGTACCCTTTTCTATTCTGTCTGAACTATCTACTAGTTCATGCAAGAGGAAGGGGAAATGTGTTGGCAGGTCATGCCACTTACTTCTGGTAATACAGACTGAAGCACATGCACCCCAAAGAACTGCATTTCAGTATTTTTCCTCTCACCATGTTTAGCAAAGTACTCCAATTGCCTTGTTAGAGATCTTGATGTACCATTTCTGAAATTCTCTGTTGGTGATTTTGCCCAGCCAGACCAAATTGGTTTTACCTTTCACTGTATATTGTCCAGTATGAGTGAAGCAAGCTACAAATGGCATAAACTCTATGAAGAGCTCACAATTTACAAACCTGCATAAGGAAATTCCATGCACACTTTTAACACATTTACTTCTTTTGTCTTCACTGGCTCAGAAAGCTGTATTTGAGGAGCAGCTCTTTACATAATTCTCTAGGGAGAATGAAGTCTAACACTTCAAGTGGAACAGCTTCTAAGGTGGATTTTTAACCCGTTTTTCTGTTTTGTGCCAAGTCCTCTCCTAACACTCTAGAAAAAATGACAACTATGAATTTATTTTAATATTCACAAACACAACTCTCATCACAGTAAAGGGATGGAAGTTTAAAATGCAAAGGCCCTACAAGATTGGGGAAGACTCAAAAGCTGGGCAGAGGGCAGAGACATGAACACATCCCAGCTTTTGGAAAGAGGACACCCCTCAAGTGTTAGATACTGTGATAGGCAGCTGCTCACACACTGTGGTTGACCAAAGACCACTTTATTCCAGACTAGCCATGGCATGCCCAGGCATTTGCCAAGACAAGGACTCCCAGGAGGTGCAGGAGCAGCTGGAAATTTTGAACAGCAAGGAGACAAACCTGCAAGGGAAGCACATTCATCAAGAGCTGGACTGCTGTTCATGGCACAATTAATTTCTTTCTGTCCTTGAATACGTTTAAACCTAATTTATCATAGTTTGACTGTGTAAATATTTAGTCACATTTTGCAGCTTTCTTGAGTAAATTGTCCTTAAGTAAAATGAGGAGTTTCAGATGTTTTCTAGCTATGTACACACTCAGAAGTGTATACACAACTTACATACCTCTCTGCTGCTCAGAAGACTGTTATTATTTCTCTTCTCTGTTTACACTGACAATATTTTCCTGTCAGGATTATTTTGTTATTTCCATAAAAATAATTTATTCTTCTACATAGGATGCAAACAACCACTTCCCCTGCTACTGAATGAGTTCATACCAAAACTGACACAAACCGATTAATATAAGAGATGACATGGGGTATAGTTTAATGGATATAATTGTGGATGTGTTATACATATACATGGCTATTTTAATATGGACCAGCACAATAAACAGTCTGATGTATTTAACAATTCTGTAAGTGAATGGTAAATGGGAAAAGTCATTGTCAAACTGTAAGTTTTCTGAGGACTATCTTAAATTAGAGGAGGGAAAACAGAGGCATAATGCCAATTCGTTATATAGACAGGAAAAATAAAATGTAAATCAGTTAGCAAAACACCAAAATGTCTGTCAGCATAGAGGCGCACACACTCTTCTGTAATGCTAGGAATAGTGCTCCTGTCTGTTATTTTGTTTTCTTGGATTTATATTCATAAGAGAAATGAAGTCCCAAACAAATGGCAATGCTCCATCTGCCAAGACCAAAGGACAGAAAAAAACTCCATAAGCTGGCATACCAACATGACTGAAGGATAGAGCCCATAACAATCACAAGAGTGCTCCAAGTTGTAGACAAAATGAAATTACTCCCATATAAAACCATCAGTGCTTCTCTGGCTCATTCATACTGCTATGCCAGTCACTGTAGGAAAGCAGACATTAGGCACATACCCAGTGAAAGAGAAATGAGTGTAAACAGAAAATCAAAACAAGATATTCAAGGATCAGAGATGAATATCCTTATTTTTCACAGGCTTGATCTTTGGGTATAGGTTTCCTGACTGAAATAATACAGTAATACAGCACATTCAGCTGTTGCACTGGGGTGATGTGACCTGGGGTAGAATAGCTCAGAATACCTTTTTTCCTTCTCTGAGTAAAACAGAAGACCAGCTTTTTTCTTTTTTTCCTTCCCAAGTACAAAACAGAAAGCAATTGATTAAATATTATTAATCCATTGTTGCATGGCTTCAAGTTATGTTTTCATCATGAAGACCTATGAAGTTAATGAAAAGCTAGAACAGATCACAGTGTCACTGTGACAGTCACCCTCAGTTTAATCAACAGGAACACATGCAGAATTTCTCAGTGTGTATGTGCATTTACTGAGCAATAAGAGTTAAAGGGATTAGTAGGTATGTATGAGAAGTAAGATGCAGTCAATGCACTTAATGATCAATGTATAATTAAGCAAAGTTTTAATAACACAAAGTTTTAATCAGACTCAGTAGCACTTTTTAACAGGAAGCCCTGCCCCCACTCCCACTAGGGGCAGGATTCATTGGGAACTATGACCTGGGAATTGCTGTGTCTAACACAACATTTGTGTGATCAGCAGCATCCCACCATTTTAAAAGGGCAGCATTGCTTGGCTCCAGACAAAAGTAGATTTATTTGGGAAATGAAAACACAGCTCTGCCCAACCGTTCCACAGAGGCCACCGGCCACATTCAAGCTGTTCAAAACAATCAATGCTGAAAGCAGCTTTTCTGTGACCACTCTCTGGAGTGCCCCAGCAAGAAAGAATCAGGGAAAGCCAACGTTCCAGTTTCTCTCTCCTGAGGCTTTGATTTAATAGCCTGTTTTAACACTCCCTGGAATGGGCATATGCTTCATTTTAGCATACTTTATCAAAGAAAGATTTCATCATGTTTCCAGGATCTGAATGTTTTAGCAAGTACTGTTCTGTGCTGTGCCAGCCAGGACAAAATACCTAAAATATCATCATGCTTCTGGTTTCTTTTCTGGAAGAATTCAAACAAGGATTTCTATACTCCAAATTTTTATCTTGCTTAGAGGGATAGAAAATGCACTTAGATATTTTTACTGACCTGTTTCATGCTCAAGCAGATTCTAGGCTCACTGCAAAAAAAAAGATGACATGACAGAAGAAGACTTACTAAGAGGGATATAATTTAGGTATGGAGAAATGAGTAGTCACTGTGTGCTGGCTTCACAGAACAGCTTATGCAAAAATGCCACATTCCCATCACTGAGACAGGTGAAAACAGCTCTCCCCAAGGTCTACCACTATTAAAATCTTAGATCTTGAATACATATGTGAAGTAGTCCTTCTGTAGGTATAGAATAATTGAATCATAGAGTTGTTAAGGTTGGAATAGACCTTTAAGATATCAAGACCAACCACCTACCTAGTACAATCACCATGTTCACCACTAAACCATGTCCTCAAGCACCATGGTTTTTGAACAGTTTCACAGGAATGATGACTCCACCACTTCCCTGAGCAGCCTGTTACAAAGCTTTACAACCCTTCTGATCACGAATTTTCTCCTAATATTCAACCTTAACCTCCCTTTGTGCAGTTTGAGGCCATTTCCTCTCATCCTGTCACTAGCCTGAGAGAAGAGACCAACATCTACATGGCTGCCCAGGCTAAACAACCCCAGTTCCTTCAGCTGTTCCTCATCAAATGTGTGTTCCAGATCCTTTCCCAGATCTGTTGCCCTTCTTTGGACATGTTCCAGCACTTCAATATCTTTCTTGGAGTGAAGAGACCAAAACCGACCACAGGATTTGAGGTGCGGTCTCACCACTACTCCAAACAGGAATGATCACTTTCTTGGCCCTGTTTCATGAAGCACCAGCCTCACACAAAGCAGAAAATCACTCTCAGAAAGTGTCTTGATCTAAACCATCAAGCCCTGAGTTCTTTTTTTCTCCCAGTGTCCCATCTGAAGTGCAAAAGTTAAGTGTGCGTCTAAAGCCTTTCCAGGGTCAGCATCTCTCTTGGCTCCTGTGCTGCATCTCCTCTGCAGATCCAAATCTGACCCTACCTAGTTTCTCTTTTCTTAAAGACCCACAAATTATAAGCTGAAAATAGCTCCAAAATTAAACAATTGCAAAGATCACACAAAGGAACTGATCTCTGATCAAAAGCACCATGTTAAATAATCCATTTTCTAAAATTAAAGTGATGTTTAGCACAGATGTGTCTAATTTTGTTTGGTTTTTTTCCACATGTTTTCGGGACAGCTGGAACCAGCACAGGCATTATTTTCTTCCTTTATATACCAGTATCATAAAACAGTGCACTTCACACAAAACAGTTGCCTATTTAAGACACTCTAAAAAAAGGGAGAACATAGCATCTCAATCATGTTGGTTTGAAAAGTGATTGTTTTCTACTTTTCACTTTGCATCCTATTTTTTGCTTTTCTGAGTTTCATGTTAGAGTAATGGGGGACAAAGTGTATTTCTGGGTCTGAAATGAACAGTGATGCTCCAGAACACAACCATTCATTGAAATGGTTTGTTTGTCTTCTGGTATGACACACCATCTTCCCTAATACTATTTGTGCAATGGTACTTTGAATGAAAAATATATATTTAAATGAAGAATCAATAAATCTCAGTGATGCAATTCCTCTGTTCAGAACTCTAGTGAATATTCTCAACTGTTTGTCAGCTGAACTTGGCATGCTTTAAAAAATTAATCCTTAAAAGCTATGGGGCCTGGCTGCAAAAGTCCTTTTCTTTCCCTCCTAGCTGCAGGCAAATAACTTTCACAGATTTCATGGAAATGAACATTTTTTCACCCTCCTCTGTTACAGAGGATCAACAGGCTTATGCACCTTTTATTGCAGGATCCCAACTGAAAGCCCATCCCCAAACATCTCCCACACCAATCTACTTTCAGTAGGAATACTCATGAATGGTTTCCTCCAGGAAGTGTATATATCTGTGTCTATGTCTATGTCTATGTCTATGTCTATGTCTATGTCTATGTCTATGTCTATGTCTATGTCTATGTCTATGTCTATGT
>VZUI01001387.1:0-31862 GCA_013401135.1 Cettia cetti
CCTCCCTCCCTCCCTCCCTCCCTCCCTCCCTCCCTCCCTTTTTTTCCTTAATTTTCTCTTTATGACAATTCCAATAAGCAGGTATAATTAGAGGGTAATATTTTTAATAAAATCAAAACTGGTATATTCTTAATAACTGCTGAATACTCTCTGAACCCTTAAAATACTGCTTAGGTGCTGGTTTATTTTACAAATTTCTTCAACTTCATCTAATGTAAAGCTTTAAGAAAATGTCTCACATTGCTCTTTTGACATGAAGGTTCAAGAAGTACCAAGGATGACTCCTATTTTCCTTAATTGTGTGTTCCCTGAAGAAAGACTTTTTTTACAGAAAAAAAGTCAGCAGCAGCTATTTGCTTAATGGTTTTAATAAAAAAAGGAAAAAAAAAAGAAAAAAGATACACATATTCAGAAGTAGTCCATTGTTCCCATAACTTGCAGTATCAGATGCCAATCTGTCTTGAGAGTGCATGACTCAGGTCTTTATAGCCTCATGAATCTTCTTAAGGAAATATGGACTAAATATGAACAGCTAATGAAATTTGTCTATGTCCCTCATTATGATAGAAATGTTAGAATCAGCTGCAGGCATGGCTGTCACTTGTTGATTATTGTGAGATTCTCAGTAGGCATGTTCCACCAACCTTTGAACAGGTGCAAGCTTGACAGGTTTATTGAAACGTGATAGGAGTGAATATACAAGTATGTGAGGCATTGGGATCTGACCTGGTGATCAGAGAGACAAAATCGTTAAATACTTGGAAATGTCAGTTTGATTCTCTAGCTTGAGAGGCAATGCATGTGTCAGAGCTGTTTATGTAAGTTGACCTCTCCTGCAATGTCTGAAGTATCAAGGGCAGTCATTTAAGAGATAAATTCAAAAGAGGATTCTCTTATCACCACTGTTGGCAAACTTGCCCACTTTCATATAGGAATCTGTCTGAGTGTAACTATTCATACTGTTCTGCTCTACTAATTATTTTGTACCATGTATTCAGCATCCTCTGTTATTGGTAAATTGAATATAAAAATAGACACATTTTTGTCTGACCTTGAAATTTTGGGAAAAAAGA
Source organism: Cettia cetti (assembly GCA_013401135.1). Lineage (NCBI taxonomy): Eukaryota > Metazoa > Chordata > Aves > Passeriformes > Sylviidae > Cettia > Cettia cetti. The sequence continues at coordinate 1,074 of VZUI01001387.1, forward strand.
GATTGTCCTACTTTTCTGTATTATGTCTTGTATTGTGATGAGAACATCAATTTGAGCCCTTTCAGCATTCAGGAGGAGGCCTTGTTTCCAGGAAATTTAATTGCCATGAAAAGCCTTTTGGCAAACAGCAGTGAGATCCACTGCAGCACTGTGTTCTGAATGCCTCAAAGGTTTTGCCTTTTTCCCCTTACATGCCATAGTAGACCCATGATTGATTTGACAGCTTGTTATTTGCCCAGTTGTTACCAGTCTAAAGCATATTTTACTCAGTCCTTACTTCTGCCTAGAGCAGGGCAACTACTGCTGTGATTTTTGCTAACAGACATCAGAAGCCCCATCTGTGTTTAGGTGTGTTTTTCAAAGAAAAATATCACGGGTCATGAAAACTTCACGCTTAATAAGGGAACTTACATCGTTGGCATTTAAAAAACAGCACTGTGTGACAGTGCATAATTTCTCAAGTACACTTTCATACTCTGTCAAGGGTGAGAGTACCTCTGGATTCAGAAAGGCCAGTTGTTAACAAGCAACGAAGAGGACATATGTAGAGAAGGCTATTACCAGAGCCAGGTGGTGCATGTGCTCAAAGAGGAGAATCTCATAACAAGCCAGGTTAGATGAATGATGAGTCAGAGAAGTAACAAGTAAATACTTTTAGAATTATACTCTGATATTAGGATTAAGGAAAGTTCTGAAGTTCATTAATTTATACTCAAGCAGAAGTTTAAAGAACTAGTCCTGTTAATGCAACACAGGATCATTACCTGGCTTTTCCTTTTTTCCAATTAATTTTTACTTGGGGAAGAGAGAAATTGTTATGAGCCAGCCAGTAATTGGATCACCTAATAAAAAATCTTGCTGGTGTCTTGGCGTATGACTAGTTTTGACACTCTGTGTGTTCTTTCTTTGTGCTGAGTGTTTATCTGTGCATTTTTCTCACTTCACAGTTCTCACAGCTTCTTTATTTCAACTTCAGTCCACTAACCTTGTGTGAAAAAATGTTTATAAGTCATCATGCTTGTTTTACTTCCATACTGCAACTATCTTGTCCACTTAGTCTGATATTTAAACTGTGGGCTATCAATTATTTTTAATTCTCAATACAGTGGCTGATACAGTTGGACCATCTCTGCTTCTGAGTGATCTTGTAAAATACACTTTTCTTGTTGGATGAGGTAAAGTAGACAGTGGAAGAATTTAATTTTGAAACAAGTAGAGTTTTAACTTCCTACATTCTGCTTGTGTGTAGTTTTGAACTGGCTTGCTAAAAGAGCTGCAAGAGATCTGGAGCAGTGAACAGAAGCTCTCTGTGAACAGGAACATGATTTGGAATATAGGGATATTCTTGCAGGAACATGATTTGGAATATAGGGATATTCTTGCAGTGACACCCTACAAGTTTTGCATAAAATCAGAACATTGCTGTTTGTTGTAATACAGAAACTTGGTTCTGGCCTGAATGTGTAGAGACAATTGGCTGCATGTATTAACCATTGTTTTTCTCCTTTTTTTTTAAAATTTTTTTTTTGGTTGCCATTGAACATACTATTCCAGTCATATCTCCTTGGATATCTGGTCTAATTAATTTCTAACTTTTATAAATTCCTGTTTTTACAGGATAATTAAGAACTTCTCAAGTCAAAAATATACTATTTTTAAAAATACTTATACAGAGAATGAGTCGTCTATATAAATCTGGTTTAACATGAAAAGAAAAATTGTGAAAACCTTTCAGGAGATTTTTCCTCCCAGAATCTTGTTGGTATTTAGGGAATGTTTTGTTTTTGTAGGAAAATTAATGATCTTTAACTCTACAGTTTCTGTGATTTGTGAATTGTCACTCTAACACAGCTGTAATTTTGTCTACCCTGTATAAGACTGTATTTGTTTAAAGGTTTATTTTGGACAACTGTCCTCTCCTGTGCCAAAGAGAGCATTTTTTTTGTGGTAATATAATACACAAACTTTCAAGACTCCCCTAAAAGCTTTGCTGGTCTTTGGATCATGTTCTGCTGTGCAGAGAGGGAGGATTAGGTAGACTGCATGTAACTAAAAACACTCACTGAGTATGCTAAAACAAACGTGTGCTTTACCATATATAGAAACAAAATCCTTTGTGAACTCATTATGTAGATAACTTTTTTATTCAGCATATGCTGTGGAGGCAAAGATTTTAGTTGAGGGCACTTACCCTAAACTGAAGACTTGCATTTTGTTTCAAAACTTCATGCAGTTAGAAAAAAAGAATAATCTTGTTAGCAGTTTCGAAGAAGCTATCTGAATAGCTTGCTTGGATGACAGGAAGAGAAAATGCCAAACAGAAAAGAGTAAATCTGCAGAGTATGGTTGTCTTCAGAGAGAAAATTTGCTGCATAGGGGCCAGCAAACATGTTTTGTTTCACACCATTTCATTTATAAATGTATGAACACACTAGAAAAATAATGGTCTTGTCCTTGTGAAAAAGACCCCTAAAATGGAGTTTAAGTCAAGTACATGTCTTTTACAAGCAAGCCAGAACTATGCCCAGCTGCACAGTTATTGATATGATATGGTTTGATCTTTGATATGGTTTATAGAAATTTGAACCAGAAGTCTTGATCAAACAGCTCTGAGCTTTGATACATCTGAAATCAGGTCCAATTTCTGCAACTGCATAAGCAGTCAGTAATTTAATTTCTGTTAAGAAGCCTTTCCCCTATGAAACTTGCAAGCAGTTCTTAAAACTAGGTGTGTTTTAAAAGGCAGTGAGATGCAGTAGGAGCAGATCCGTTGGCTTTGAGGCATCTACACATGTTAACATTAATTCATGTTTCAGGCATAGTCTTATTCAGCTCTAGTTTGATTTTGTGGATTGGGTTCCCATTAGTGGTTGGTGTGCATTAGCAGTGCTCCCAGATCACAACTTCTGGTTGAATTTCATCAGAAATTGTTGAAAGAAACCATTTTGTGCACTCTGAAGTTGTGTGATGTGAACCAAAATGACCAAAGTGCAGTCAGTGTGAACAGTGGAGGATTAACATTCAATAGCCCACTTCTGATCTGAACATAAGTGCTAGTCAGATTTTTTAGGTGATGAAATGTAGTTGAAAAAATGATGGAAGCTATTTAGTTGATGGAAACAACACAGTTTCTTTTAGCTACTTTAGAGTACTTTCCAAGATTTCAGAATTTTGGCAAAACTGCTTTACTTAAAAGACCAAAAGCATTTGTCTTGGAAGAATTGATTCATAAGTAACATATAAATTAGTCTATGTATTTTCATAAGTAATTCCTGTCTTCCTTATTTGGAGTATTGCAGTTTCTTGTAAGTTTTTAGCATTTTCCAGAACAGCCCTGCTGTTTATGCAGCAGTAGCATAGCTAGGGAAAGTTTTTCTCACTTGTTGATCAACCACAGAAGGGCTGAGCTTAAAAGCATGTGAGATCACACTTCCTATCTTTTTCTCCAGCTAAAAATAAATGCCATGCCTGACTTTGGCTTGTAATATATGTAAGAGTCTAGGCACAGCTGAGAGGCATAGTAGCATTAAGCTTCTATCATGATTGACTGGCTACACTATTCTGAAGCCAGAAGATAAAGTGGGTAGGTCTTTCGGTGGATACCTTGTGTGCCAGGAACCAATGGCACCCTTCTGAGATAAAGAATTTGACCTTGAGGATGCAATAAAGAGAATTAGTGTATCTTCCTCTCATATTTAAAACTATATTTAGTTCTCCCAGACCAAAGTGACTGTGGGATGAGATTTCCTATTTTTCTCCTCTATTAGGATCAGAGATTTCAGAATCTGCATTAACCAAAATCATGGTTTACTTTATGTTACATTTTTGTACCGGTCTTCATATAGGTCAGTACCTGCAATTAGATAGACTTACCTTCTGATTCTATCAAAGCCACATCCAACTTCAAACCTCCCAGAATAGCACTACATGATGATGCAATGCCACTGAACTTACCCCAGATTTTTAGCATGTCACGTTCTATGACTTCCTAACAGTTCTTGTATCTGTATTTCCAAGAGTTTCCCCACATTTACAATTGGTGTGTTTGGTGTGTTAAAGAGAGCAGTTTTGAATCTTTAGTTTGGAAAGCACATGATCTCATTCTGTTTTAGAAAGCCCTGGATGTGTAATCAAATGCCTAATATAAAAATTGTCTCATTCTTGCCAGGGATTTGATTAATCCAAAGCATACTGCTCTCTCAGACTGAAATCCAAACCTCTGTTATTGTCAAGTCACTTGACACTCATACTTCCTTCTTTTCCATACCAGATGAAAAGAAACACAGAATATTTATCATATGTAGTAGATTTATTTTTACTTTTAGTTACTCCACAAAGACATAAACATTAAAGAAACATTTTGAAACACCAATGACATTTTAAGTTTGTAAAAATAGACATCATGCACACTCTTATTTTCAAAAGGATTTTCAGATGTATGGGCTTTATCAATGGAAAAATATTAGTACTACACATTTCCTCTATGATACCTGAGGAGCAGAATTATGTTTTGTGCCCAAAAATAATTCAGGAACTAACCTTGAAAAGGGTGCAACACTTTTTTTTTTAAATCTCTGCTTTTGATATGGAAATGTAAGTAATAAGTGCAGTGACACACACATTTTAAAACCTTTTGAGTTCTGAAATAATACTTTAAGACACTTTGAAAAGTCTTTGAATATGTGGACATTTTATTTAAATCTTTGGGACTTATGAATTTTTAAAATAAATTTAAAGTATAATTTATTATGATTCCATATTCTACTTGCATTGTAGGCTTCTTACATTATAGAGTGGGAAAAAGTGCATAAGATTTTTTGTCACTGGGTTGTTATTTTTTTGCTAGTCTTGTGGATTTGATATAAAATTTTGTAGAGTTTTCTACTTTAGAGCAGATTCAAAGTACCACATTAAAGAATTTATGACTTGTCTTGATATTTTCTAAAAGTGCTAAGTATAGTTTGCCCATTAGGTGTGCTTGTGTAGCTGCCACCTACCAGAAAGCAATGTAGCCCTTGACAAGTTTCAGAAATTGATTACAAACCATATTCTTTCAGCTTTTTGGTTTTTTATTCCTTAGGACTTCACCTGGCTTTTATAAAAGACTTTGCCTTTGCATATTTCAATTAATGTTTATTTTTAAAGTTGTCCAAGCTTTAATTTACCAGCAATAAAGATATTGTGATGATATTTCCCCATTGTTTCTATTTTGGAAATTGAAAGATGGAGATAGAAAAATCCAGTATAATTTTCTGCAGAGAAGCTTTAACATCTGCTTTCATTCTCAATTCACAGTGAATTCCTATTAAGAGTGTGAGGTTCTTTTTCCAAAAAAATCAATTTATGTGTGTGCATGCCTCAGAATAATTTTCTGCAAAGTGATGTGAAAGTTGATATAATTTCAAAATCATTAAGACAATGTAGAACTTTTGCTTTGCTTCATACTAACCAGTCTTTATTGTACTAACCATTTTATTGTGTGACTTGACATTTATTTTTTATCACAGTTGCTGCATCAGAAAATTAAGGCAATGTAACCCCAAATTCAGAGCAAAGTAAGCAAAACATGTTTGGGGTGTACATTAATGCTAGTTTAATAATAGCAGACAGGAACAACTGCTTGTTTTGTACTAATGTAAAATAGCTGCTTTTCTAATGATCTGTCAAGTTTCTACATTTATAGTGGCCCAGCCTGTAAGACTTTGATGGTGTTGGTGTTTGCACAAATACTTAATTTATGTTAAAAATAGTCTTTCTTACAGCACTGATGTATATTAGATATATATGTATGTACATAATGCTGTAGCATTCATGTAATTCCGCAGCTGTTTCAACTTTTTGTGAAATACTTTTTTGTATTCCAAGAGAGCTGTTTTAGTTTATACTTCCTTAAGTTATATTGACAGTTTCAAAAACAATATTTTAGCAGAATTTTGCTGGTATAATATGCTATTGCTGGCTAATAAGGACTTCCACCTCTCTCAGAATCCCACAGTGCAAGGTTTAAAAGCTGCTACTTTGGATTTAGGCAGAAGTCCTGACACTCATACTGCAGTTCTAAGCTGGTAAAGGCTTTGTGTGTGCATGCATGTATTTGTCTGTTAACCTTAGACTAGCATTTTGGGTAAACCGTCACTGTTTCGTACCCCTCCGGGGGTCTCATGCGGGCGCGTGCGTGTGCCTCGCAGTACAGCTGGCCCTCCACGAAGAAGTAGCCTTTTTGTTTCAGGTTGAGATCGCAGTCAGAGCACACAAAACATTCTGGATGCCGGTATTTATCACGTGCCTTCACCACTGCCCCTCTATGTGGAAACAATGAAAAGAAAAAGCCCCAATTAATTCATATGAATTTAAAATGAGAAATGAAACTGCAGCAACCCGGTCTATTAGAAGGTGTCCCTGCCCATGGCAAGGGGGGTGGAACTAGATGATCTTTAATGTCCCTCCTGACTCAAACCATTCTATGATTCTATGATACAAAGTATGATATAGGTATATATTTTAAGGCTTTACAGTGTTTGTTTGGTTACAAGACAGAAAGTACAGCCTAACCTAGCAAAAGGGTGACAAAATTACTTTAAAAACCCCATTGCTTTTTCTTCATGTCTGTATTTTCTCAGTTCATCATTGTCTGTGTTTGCTAGAGTTAGTGATGTCAATCAGGTAGAAATCTATATAGTTTTAAAATAGGTTTACAGACCTTTCTGGACACTCTCACTGGGTTGGGAGAAGGATGCTTTGCATTAACAAGAAATTTTGAGAATTCACAACCTAACAGAGCACAGCATGGATAATTGCTGGTTTCATTAAGTATTTGTTAAGGGTTGACTTGAAAAACATCCTGAGAAATCTCAATTAAAACATCAGTGGTACTTTGTCAAAACTTACATAATCTATATTGAAATTTTTGAAGGTGACATTTAGAACAATGTATTTACATCTCTGTTCCCTAGAAGCATTATGAGAATGCAGTTCTGTAGTTTGCAGTGGTGTCTGAGGATGACATGTGCTTGAACTGGGGATTTCTAAAACTAAAAAGAATCAACTTACAGAATACCACTCCCACATTTGTCACACAGTGGCACTTTCTGGACACCAGGCATGGCAGTAGGTATCTTTGTTACAGGTGCTTTCACACTTCTTGTTCCCACAGGACGCCCATCTGAGAAACAAAACAATCCTGTTATGTATGGGCTAATATAAAAGTATCTGATGCACTTAAGTACTTTTCTCCAACTTTTCTGTACTTTCTGTACTGTACATACACCTCTGGATGTTAATTTACAGGCTTTCACTTACATGAACAAACAATACAGTCTCATTAGGAAAGTTTTGTAGGCCAGATTCCACCTCTTTGGAATCAGGAGAAATATCGTATAAGCTGTAGCCAAAAGCAAGTACAAAAAAGATTGTATATGCAGTGCTCTTTCTCATGGACCTCACCTAATTCTCTGAGAGTGGGTCTTGGATATAGCAGAGAGGGAGGATGATTGGGTTTTAACATAGAAACATAACATAATAAAAGACCTATTATCAGAAAGCTTCTTATTTATATAACTAGCTGCAGAACAAATTAGAAACATTAACATGATATGAATACAAAATACTAGCAAAACACAAGCAAATGCAAAGTAAAATCCCACAATGATATACATGTAGACAATAAGATGTCTTTATTCCTTCTCTAGGAAATATTGATATACAAACATTAAAATTTTAAATATTACCTTTTAGGTTAATTTTGGTTGTATTTTGCTCTTTATACTGACTGTAAATATAACAAACTTGCAACCTTTAATAATTTTATTTTCAAAACTTTTTCATTTGAAGGAAATATGATTGTAAATTATATTGTCTTCATCAGTTTTTATTTAGAATGAAGAGGAAATAGGTTTTAAGGGGATTTCAGGAGTTGGCTTAAATTCCTCTTTTCCTGGATGTGGAAGAGAATTTTCTTTCTTGGTGTCATAAGCAGCTTGTCCCAAAAATTCTCACAGATAAAATTTTATTGTTCAGTTAAAATCAACTCTGATATTAAAGATCTAAAAATCTGAGAAGAGGTTCTGGAAAATGTGATCACCACCTGCATTTTATTCACAGAGGAGACTGCTTGCTATACAAGCAGGAAATAGCAGGAGACTGGTGTGGTAGCTATAAGGTCCAGAATGATTTGAGCTTTCAAAAATTCTTGTATTTCTAATCTTTCTTATTTTCTTCATGGATTTCCCCCTCCCACTAACATTTTAAGATTATTTGAACAGGTAGAATATGTTATTAACCACCTTCCTCGGAGACTAAATTCTGGAGCACCTTAAAGGAGCCAGACTGGCGTGGCTGACTGGGCTCCTCCTGGTTGGCATGCAGCATCTTGTACACGTCCGACTGAGACACTGAGTTGGGAGATGGGTCACTGTATTAAAGGGAGGAAGAGCAGATAAAAACAGTTTATCAAACATAACTCTAAAGCAATGTCTCTACCAGGCACAGAGTATGATTCAGGAAAAAACCATAAAGACAGGGTGTTCCTACAACTGTTGAGAAACTTTCTTCCGGGTAGCATTGCTTTATATAACCTCCTTTGGATCTAAAAAGTGCTGAAAAGAATTAAATCAGTGCAATTGTTACAAAAGTAAATCTAGAAACTCATTAATTATGTAATTATGGTATTTCCATAATTGCTGTTTTGGCTCTACTGGCATTTGAGAATAGGCCGTTTAACCTCAAAATAGTTTCATTCCAGTAATCATCTGCTGTATTACCAGGTGCTCTTTGCTATGGTATCCACAAGCTCCCTTTTTGCACCAGCTGCCCTCAAGAATGTTATTAAAATCACAGCTCATGCCTTTACATAAGGCCAGCCAAAACTTAACCAGTCAAATCTTTTGTGAGAATATATGCTCCAAGTTAGCTCAATCATTAGGTAATATAGTGATTATTTGGCAAAGATAATTGTTATTTATTAAAGTTAGAGAGATTACAAAGAGGAATGAAATAAGTATTGCAAAATAGGAAACGTAAGGTGAATACTGAAAAATGGAAGTTCTATTTCTTAATTTAACAAAAAATAAGACAAAGCTTTCTTTTGCGATGGCAATGTTATGCTAAAAATATGAAGTAATTTATTATCCAAACAGCAGTTGATTGAATCTCAAAAGATTGTGAGACAAAGATTTTACTGAGAGTATTTCATGGCATTTTAAACTCTGCTGAGTATTTTAAATTGTTCGTGATAAATGGCATCCTAAATAATCACGAGGAAGAGTAGAGGACTATATGCATAGACAGGAATTAGACTGAATATGTAGCATTTGTAAATTTCATACACTTACTGGAAGTAATCAGAAACATCCAAATTTACTTTGATGAAGTCTGTTATCTTACAGCTATGCGCACAAATGTCCAGTTTAAATTTCCTCTTGCAACTGGCTTCCCACTGTCCACAAAGAATTAGACTGGGTTTTGCTTTAAATGGTTTGATTTGTTTTCCAGAGTAGCATCCAAGCTGCCAGATGGCCCAGTAAGAGCAGCAGCAGTTGGACAGTGACCCCTGTTGCTTATGGGAATTTTCTGATCTTCATCAATCAGTAGATTCTTTGAGCCTTCTTTAAGCTGGTGAAAAAACCTACCAGTTTCCTGTCGTGTTAAAAACTTTTAATAGAAGTAGTGTAGTTTTTACAATTTTTGGCAATGTTTAATTAAACAGCTGAATTCTCTCCTCTTTACTAAAATATTTCTAACTATAAAGCAAGTGATAATGCATTTACATACAGAAGGCAAAAACCCCAGACACAAATGTGTCGTCTTATAGTTCTTAATGCATACATAGTGAAAACCATCCCACAATGTAAGATGCAAGAGAGACATTTCAAACCTGTGTAGAGAGAGTAGGTTCTCAAACTGGCAATGTCACAGGCAGTGTGAAATCTGATTACTTTTGGCTTAATCCATTATTTCAAAATAAGGAAGCAGCAATTTTTTCTTTTGTTGTTCTCTAATTGTTCTGATTGAGCATAAATATTCAAGCACTAATGTCACTCTGAAAGCACTTCATGAACTACAGTTTTCATCAGATAGGATGAACCTAAATACTCTTATATAAATATGGGGGGGTTTTGTTAGTAGCAGCCAAATTCTGCAAGGTGCTGAAGAAGGCTTATTGGTGCCAGTGACTATTGCTTATTTAAAGTATTAGTAATTAGCTTTAGTTTACATCATACATATTATGAATTATTAAGTACTGTTGTAAAACAGGAAAATAGGTTACTATTATGCAAAAATAAATATAAAGCAACCTAAATGGTGAATTGTCTCCTGAAAAGAAATGAATAGTGCTTTCAAACTTTTTATTGTGTAATCATAATAATTATCCATATACATAAGGTTTCTACCTGACTTTAGTCATGCACTGAATAAATTCATAAGTCAGACTTGGATTTGTAGGCCTACAGTAAATTCTGCCCTTTTTTTTACCAGAGCTAGTTGTACTGAATGAGTTGTCTAGAATGGGACTTAAGTATCTAGAACACTATTATAATTTATATTGTATTCTAATCTTCGTAACCTGAATTTCAACAGTGCAAGTAAATTTTATTATTATTTTATGAATTATCAATAAGAGGAAATTATGAAATCATTATTAGATAAATATAATAGTAATAAAAAGTTTTAAATTTTAGAGGGAATCATAGTCTTGAGTTGGAGTGGCCAGTCAGGTGACAGTCCAGGTAGTATCATAGTTTTTTATTTATTAGCTGCAATTCTAAGATTATTACCTATGAAAATATTTATTTGTACATTCTGAAGGACTCCTTTAATAGTTTGGGTTAAACCCCAGAAATGACTAATATTTTAGTGAAAATATTTAATGGTTTTAAATTACTTGGTTTCTTTCTAACCCTTTTCCCCTTTTTTGTAGAAACAGTATGATGCTGCTTTTAGGTATATTTTAATTTTGTGTATTCATAAATATTATAGATGCTGCTCTAATTACCTTATGACAGGTGTTTCCCCCAGAGCTGTAGAAACTTGGCCTTGCAGTGTTTCCATGATATTGTCATCTGAGTACAACTGCATAGGTGTGTTAAACTGAGCGTGTACGATCTTGACACCGGGAAGCTCCATTTCCAAGGGAACATTAGGGGCCATCTTAGACACTGCTTTCAGCTCGGTGGGGCAGATGGAGCTGACCGTGCTAATTGAAGAGGGGGTACTGCGCCCACTGCCACAGTCCAGCCCTGAAGGAGTGCTGCATCCACTGTGCTCATGGCCAAAGTGCAGGAGGGGGTGCAGTGTGCATTGCATTGCAGAGAGCGAAGACAAAAGGACAGGGATACGGTGATGTTAACAGCGCTGAAAAGCATAAATAGAACATGCTCCAAAAAGCAAAAGTACAGAAAGTAGAGAAAAGCAAAAGTATGTGTAGTCATGGATGATAGTTTTCCTGTAAAAAGTATCAAGGCCAGCTATAAAGCAGTCTTTAAAATTCTGGTATGCATTTTCTTTAAAGATAGTAAAAATCCTTTGATAGATGAAATAATTCAGTATATGACATTATTTTACAGTTTTAATGCTAGGTTTTATTGAGGAATAATTAAGCCTCCCTAACATTTTTTGTTCTAAGTGAGTAATTCTTATCATCTATAAAAAGGGTAGCAGACAAAATTTATGTGAATTGTCCGTGTCAGAGACAGAATAAACACCTGCAGCACTGGAAGAATCCTAGACACATCATTCCAGTTCTGTACCTCACTACACTGCTGAAAAACTACTATGAAGTAGTGTAAAATAATGAACGTGACATTTCTTAGATTTCCCTAAATTCTAGAGTAAGATATTTATTAATATTTTAAAACTAGTTTAACAATTTTTTTAAAAAAATATTTGTTGATCATTGCAAAGAGAAAAAGTTACTAAAACATCCAGGCTTACTTTTGCTTTTCAAAATTACAGTGTTTCCAGTAGAATGTAAAGTGCTCCTTCACAAGAACAATGGGTACATATTCAGAAAATTAATTTTACTGCTTTTGAAGTACACTTTACATATAATTTATATACAGAAATAAGATGTACACTTTAAAAAAATTTTAGTGTTACTTGACTTCATTGAAGTAACTGTACACCAAGTCAAAATACCTGGAAAAAAATTAGCAAAAGAATGTGAACATTAGACCTGAAGTCTATTTTCAGTATCACTCTTTGGAACACTTCAGTCTTGTCGGCATAGTACCTCAGAGACTTTTTTTTTAATTATGGGATATTTCTTTGCTGTTGCTGTGTAACAGCACATAACCAAATCTTTCTACAGTCATTGGTTACCATTTATGTGGTATTCTGAGCTGTGGGACAATAAATGTGTAATCTCTGTCCTCCAGCCTGGTATCACAGTTGTGGGTAGTTCTTTCCAAGCTGTGTAAACCTGGGACAATGCTCTGTTTCCAGATATCAAACTGTATCCAGTTTGATAGTACAGAACTCTTCCCAGTAGTTACTCTTGGGAGGAGTAGAAAACCCAAAATTCTCCCTTTGATTCAAAGCAGAATTTGTGCAGGACCTCTTTCTCAAAGTTTTAAAGGGAAATATACTTTTTTTTTCATCAAGGGAAATGTCAAACAAAAGCATTCCTGAAATGGTAAGCAAGCCTTAATGCAAATATAGTTGTGCATCATCACCAAGCATGAGCCAGCCAAAAAAATTCACAAAGGGCAACATACATATTTGCAGTATTTTCTTTTAGAAGAAAAAATACCACCATTAGATCCTGCAGTAGAGTAAGTTTTATCAGCGCTAATAGTGTTAGTAGATGGAATGTAGCAGGAAAAGACTAGAAAAAGCACAACTCTTGCTCTTGCTACACAAAGCCAAAAATAATATTAAAACAGAATGTAGGTAAAAAATAAATAACATACAGTTATATATTAAATACAATTTCCAGTTAGTTTCACCAGACTAGAGTCCAAAATTCTGTCCAATGTCCACTCCATTAGCTCAAACCCACAGTGCACAATCATGTCTTCTAGTCAAAGTCCTATGTAGCTTCTCCTGTCTGTCCTAGATGGATATTTAGAGCTGAGGTGGTGGTTTGCTTTTGCTGTGTTTATCAGTGGATTAAGTCAAACTGATGAAAAAGTAGTAGAAAAACTTTGACTAACAAGGTTTTGTAGATGTAACACCCTGTGTCAGAGATTATGCAGTTTGCAAGTGCAGACCTCTCCAGTACTAGAACTCCAGAAAGACCTTGTCCAACTGAAGTTCTGAATGGCCTAGCTTATAACTCTCTATTTTTAGCTTTTATTTATATGTAATATGTAATATATATGTACTATGTAGTTATCTTTTATGTAGCCCATTAACAAATTACACTGCTATTGGTCAGAAGAAGTTCACAGTGCCAAAGATCTGTAAGTGCACAATATCTGATGCCGTGCTGCAAACTGAATCGTGGCTGCAGTTACTTCGGACTCTAATCAGTATAACTGAGATAGGAGTGTAGATCTACTTTCCTTTGGAAAGAGGAATTTGAATTTCAAACCTGAACTCTGAGAGTCAACCATTTAATTCTTTTGGTTTGTTTGTTTTTAATTTCAGCATTAGGCTGTCTGGTGCCATAAGCAAATTTCAAATGCTTCAGAATGCTTAATTAATGTCAATGGTGAGTATCCAGCTATTAAAAAAATAACACCATGCATCAAATCCAGCACAGCACTCAAAGGTTATAACCTGCTTCGGCCTGAGATTATGAAAGGTTTGGGCCGAATATTATGCTTGTGTTCAAAGTAGTTGATATCCTGTAAAGAAAAAAGAGATAAAATAGCTTTCTTTGACCTACAAATGCTCATTCATTCATAATGCTTTCTAGTTCTAATGTAGGTAAAAATATTTACAAATTTTAACCATGAAGTAACCATGTTTAGTTTGTTCATTCCTGGTGCTCTAGATACAATCACTGTAGTGTTCAGAAACATTCAGAGTAAAGTGCAGTTACAGGAGAGAAGGCTGGAGGGTAGTGTTGCAGCCCAACTTAGAGGGCAAATTTTATCTACCTGCAGCATTGCTACTAGAAAGCTGAATGGATAATTCTTGGTGTTGGAAAAAAAAGTTTCCTTGATCACCTTTTTTTTTTTTTTGGATAATGAATAGTCTCCTGATTCATAGGAAAAAACAGCAAGAGCTGGACTTTTAAATTGAAAACAGAACAGGTAATGGTATACCGCAAAGGACCATGTATCTTAAGTAAATACTAGTACTCACTTTTGCGATGGGTTAGGAATGAGACCCCTCAGTTGTCCATGAAGCGCGTCTTGAATATTGCCAGATGAATAGAGCCCAATTGGAGAATTATAGGAGGAGCTCACTACCTGTCTTTTGTCATCAATATTTGCTGCTGCAACAAAAGGCTGGGCCCTTCTGTTGTGAGCTGTACCAATAGGCTTGAATTCCTGTACATGATAGGCAGACAAAACACACAGAGCTACAATGCACACCAAAGCTAGCAATGAGTAAATCTGACAACACCACTATTGTTAATAACTGCATTTTACTTTTGAAACTCTGTTACTTTTTAACTGGTGTGAGCATATTATATTTTCCATGAATTTTGTATATATTACTTGAACTGTTCACATTCATTTCCCACCTCCAGGCAAGAAGGCTTAGAAGAAATGGGAGGGATCAATATTGTAGTGACCTTTTATATTGGTCACTAGATTTGACACTGTTTACATTATTATTTAAAAACATTTCATGTATGCTTATCTTAGTTTCTTTGCTTCACTACTAATCTCTAGCTTCTTTATTTTCATCACATACTGATAGAGGGACTTTCAAAAGTATGATTTTATTGTGTCTTACCTAGAAAACAGAAAACAGAAAATTTTTAATGCTTCTTTTAACTAAAATAAAATCTTGAACATACATCAGATTGAGGACATTCTTCTGAATATGTTTAATTTTTAAAGCATATCTGTGTATCAAAAATTGCACTTCTCTATAATTTAATGTGAAATCATCATAAATAAGTAAAACCCAGAAATGGGTAAATTTGAAATCATTCTGCCTATGTGCCCATATTCTGCCATATTTTTTTTTTTGTCATTGGCCAAGATAATTTCCTCAGTTTGTGGAATTCAAAAGGATAAAGTCTGGAAATAAAATCTCTGATGATTTTTCAGATACTTTAAAATGTCCTTTGGTAGTGGTTGGCCAGGAATGATAAAGACTTCTGACTGCATGGAAATTGGGCTGTTTGTATTCTGTTTATTTATTACAGTGTCCTTTGAGGCCCTTCCAGCTCAGGACCACTCCTAAGACTCAGAAATAGAGACTTTGAAAAAAAGAAATGTTGTAATTTGCCCAGGGTTTTTTTCTTTTATGCTACTGGGTAAAGAATATTAACTGCTGCAGTCCATCACCTTGTCTTGATTGCATGTGGCACTCTTTGGAAACAGTGCTGTGAGAGCATTTGCACTTCCATCCATATGGAATAAAAAGCTTTCATTTCTAACCAAATAGGTTTCTAGAACCTGAATGGTCTTATCTTCAGAGACTTGAACTTGCAATGTTAAGGTAGCACAGGTCATTAATACTTGAATTTTTGTAGAAATCTTTTCCAGTTCTCCAATTTGGATTTGGTTTTGAGTACAATTGTTGCACAACAGTTTCCAAAATGTATTTAGGATCAGACGAAAAAAAAGTCATGGATATATAGAATATGCAACCAGAAAATACAAACAGTAAAAAGCAGTTTTATTAAATGAAAATGTTTAGCAGCATTGCACTTGAAGAGGCTACTGAAAGCAGTAATCAGATAAATGAGCACAAAGGTTTTATGATCAATTCCTTCTTTCTCTCTGATTGAATGGAGTTGCAGTTAACAAAATGTATTAGTAAATGGAAATAATCTAATAGTTTAGGATCATGGCTACTTAATGAAAGATATTAATGTCAAAGTATTTAAAATTGATTCAAATCCATGTATGATACAAAACAAACAAAACCAACTGAGAACATTGTAATTTCATCCCCATATTTCATTTCTCATAGAGAAATGAACAGAAGATGTGGCACCATAACAACTTTTTTACAATGTAACAGTTGTGAAACAAGTATTTGCAGTTAGTGAGACTTAAATTCTGCTTTCTTTGTAACTTGTCTATTAATATGAAATGTCAGTTACAGAACATACAGCAGCAAAAACAGTCCAGCTCTTGTGTTTATCTGATATTGATTGGATTGGTGGAAAGTCCTCTTTTAGTTCAAAAGCTAAATGAGAACTGAAAGTTGTTGAAGTTTCTAATTGGGAATATTGGAGAATTACAGTACTTACGTTTTTTTCCAATTGACTGATTTTTTTTTTTTTTTTTTTTTCAGGGATAGCTACATTTTTCCTTGAGACAGGTGTCAGAAATAGAAATAATGTAGCACCAAAGGCCCTTAGAAATACATCCATCACAGCCTATATGATGGCATTCCTTGGGGTAATTGCTGTGACAGAACACAAATGTATACATTTTGGAAGTATCATGTGACTAAGATCTTTATCTTTGAATGCTGTTATAAAGTGGGGTAGGTCCTCCAAACTAGCCCAACACAATTATATTGTTTCAAAAGTTGATTATAAATGGTGATAGATTATAAAATTAACTTCTTAGAACAATGGATTGTGTTATTCTTAGATTTATATACTTATCTACGTGCATAATATATCTCCCAGGAATGTATAATCTCCTTCATGGCCAAAAGTCTAGTCTGACTGAGCAAAATGGTCAAAGGCAAAGATAGAAGTAAGAAAGAAAAGTTCAAATAAAAACAATTCAAGATAATGAATACAAAATTATTTTCAATGAGGTTAAAGGGATTGTAACAGAAAACATTTACAAGCCATCATATTCTTTTACATTGACAATATAGCATAAAGCATTAAGAATAATTTTATGATACAATTTTCCATTTAGGTGATTTTGTTTTCTCTTTCTGCTTATATTTGTTGATAATCTTACGTTCTAAATTGCTTTTATTCAGAATACAATGTGATTGTATTAGTAGTTCTTCAACTGGTCTGCTATTTCCTATTATTTATCCATCACACTAGAGGTTGCTCCAGAATATCAGAATCAGAGTGACTGTTTTTTATGTGGGAATGTGTACCTTTCAAGAGTGACTCTCAGTCAGCCACTTATTGCTGTAAATTAGAATTGTTGCCTCAGTTTCCTCCTCCTGGATTTAAAAATAGTACAATCTTTCACTGTGCTCTAACAATTGCCTGTACCAGTCCCCAAATGGCTCTTGGGAGATTCTCAGGCTGATTCAGAAGTTTGCTACAGTGTGAAGGTTCCTTGTTCCACAGCTGTAAGTAGGTACAGTATTCAATTGTTCAGCAGGTTTCACATAGCTGTCTCCATGCATCTGTAGAATAATTTTCATTCATTCAAGCTAAAGTAAGCATTCTTTGGACAAATATTTGGCCATATTGCTGAAGAATTAAAATAGGGTACTTATTAAGAAGATTGTGTAAGTTTTCCTTTGTTGTTGTTATTTTGTTGGCTTATAATGTATTTTAAATAACTGACTTCTCTTGACTTAGTGAATTTTAAAATGTCTATTTGATGAGAGTGAAAAAAATCTGATACATTTATGAGATCTATGACCTTTTGAGTAATTTTGGTTATTATATAAATATAACTCAGTGGTTTTCCATTTCTGCACACCAGTAAATGTGTAACTATCCAAAAGTAAATACTTTTGAATAAAAGAGTTTTACATTTGAAGTAACACATTACTGCTTTTGCATTTTTCTCCATTCATCTTGACTGCAGTGCCTGTATTTATTAGAATGCAGCAAACTCTTGTAAAACTTGGACAGCACAAGTTGTAGTTGTGCAAAATTTGTCATCTGAGATTCAAGAAACTTTTTACTGTTTTCTCTACCGGTATACATGCTGCTTGATCTCATGTTATGACTACATGTGCTGTAAAGTTTAATTTTAAATCCCAGAAATTGTAGCAAAATAGGCTATATGTATTTTTTATTCCACAGGGAGTGATGGATACTCAGATGGAAGAATTTCATCTAAAATGTAAAACATTCCAGGAATGGTTTAGTATACTTGTTTGCAAGCATTGCTACTTTTCTGGTGCCTACTATTTATTAAATATACTCAGTACTCCTGAACTTCCTAGAAACAAACAAACAAACAAAAAAAATAGACTAAATGAAAAGACTGGCTATTTAACCAAGGGGAAACACTTTTTCTGATTGCTCAATGGAGGCTGCTTTTCAATAATGTGCCAAATAACACTTAGTGAAATCTTGTGATCTATTTTTAAGGAACTGTCCTTTTTAGGAATGCATCTTTCATGCAGAGGAATTACTCTTGTGTCATGCATGCCTGCATGGTTTTCTGTATGGCTTTTTTAGTGAATTTGTTCCATTGCTAGTCCTTTAATGTGTATCCTAGCTCTTCCACAAGAATATGCATTTAAAATAATTTGTTTCTTCCTGCTGCTGAAGAGGCTATATTATTTCTAATGGAGTTTTCTTTATCACTTAATGCAAATTTTAGATCAGAAAGAAGAGAGAGAAATGTAACACTGAAATGACACATTCATGTTTGGGAGCATCTCCGTGACAACAGAATTGGTGGAAGTGTTTATTGCACAGGGTTTATTGAAATGGAATCTAGACATATTTTTTTCCTAGGATATCATAGAATGAATACTTTAACATATTTGCTTTGAACCTGGCCTTCCAGGATCAGCAGAGTATTCTTCCCTCCCTGCTCTTGAGATAACAGCAAATGTTTATGTAGGTCAGAGAGGAATGACAAAGAAATAAAGGAAACAAAGAAATAGTTGTAAGCAGTAGCTAGCTAATTCGCTATTAGCAATATGAGGACTTTAACTCATAGTAGCTTTTTCTTTTTTTGAGTTTGAAAAGAGAGATGGCTATTGATTGACTGGATTTACTTTGGTCATATACAATGATCAAGACTTTCCTAGTCAGAAGTGGTGAGTGATTTGCTTATTGACCAGTACATGGATCTTCTGTGAATATGTAAACTTCAGTACCGTGGAATAGTATAAAAATGTATGGAGGTAAAGATCCAGCATTTGTGAGTCTCCCTGTTTAACTGACTACATCAAAATGAATTTTGTAATCTGATGAGTTCATCACTTAGGTGCTTAATATTTATTCCTGACTGAACAACATCCTCATATGACAAAGAACCTTTACAAGAGTTAAGCAACTTAAACTGTATCAGAATAAGAGGACATATTTTATTTCCATAATAAAACTAAGGTGCTATGTAAACCCTTAAAGAAAAAAAAGAGAATTTTTTGTAGCTTCTTAATGTTTTGTTTTCAGTTATAGCTGAAAAATCAAAAACATTGAGTCAGATAAAATGGTGTTCAAAATGTCATAATCATGGTGGTTTATATGAGCTTAAACAGGCCAACTATGGATGAAGTTCTAGTTAAAGAATTTTAATGACCATAAGAGAGATTCTTTGGAGTTTAAAAAGGCAAATGGAAATGCTTAGGTAACTTTTCACAGTTCATACCTGAGGTTCAGCTTCCAAATTTATCTTGAAGGGATGTGCTCTGCCATCTTCTGAAACTTGTGGGGACCATAATTTAGTTCCTGCCCTAGAGAGAAAGAACGGCAGAATTTGAATAATTTGAATTCCTACAGAGTTGTGTATGTCCCCATAAAATATAATGCAGCTTGTAAATCCGCAGGTTTTTTCTATGCTTTTTCAGTGTTTTGACATAAAAATACATCAATGTTATGTAACAAATATATATAAAATGTATTTACTTAAAAAAATTATGCATGCTATTAACAATGGGAAATAGCTTGTTAATAGGTACCAAACACAAAAGGAGAGGGAAATTAGTGCCTTTCTGACCTGAGCTGACCAAACCTTTTAGTTGTTTTTTTTTTAAATTGTTGCTAGAATGAATATTGAGTCCTCAGAATATTTTATATTGAAATAATTAAATATAAATTAATTTATATTGAAATAATTAAATTACTTATGAATAATTTAATATATTAGTAATAATACTAAACATCAACTTCCTTTTCTTTAAAGGCCATAATTTCCATGTCAAGCCTGCTTTTCAATGTTGAAGTGCAATCTAAGCATGCAAAGTTTGTGCAAGGGGAAATTGAAGTTGCACAGATGACTCTTTCAGTTACGTAGGCAGAAGTAACAAACACAAAAATATCATTTAAGTTCTGTTTTCATTGATGAAGTGAAGTGTGGCAGCTAATTTTAAAGTAGCATAATAGTAATGTTAAATATTAATTTGGTGCTGCTTGTTATTGTACATTTATCACATCTTGAGGCTGGCTTCCCAAGGTAGGTGTTAAATGGCATATATCAATCTGTAGCAGAACCTTGAATTAACAGAAGGAATTTTTAACTATGTTGTGTGCTCTAGTAATTCAACAACACTCCTTAAAAAAAAAAAAAGAAACACTTTAGTATTTCAAAAGAAATATTGTAGTCAGCTACAATAAAGAGCTATGCCTCCTTGAGAGCCTCAGGTTAACCAGGTGTGTCTTAGTTTCAGAGACAGCTGAAAGAAATTGTGTGCCAAGTGATTCTGATTACAGGCTGAGCAAACTCAGCTGGAGATGTGAAGCTGCGGGTTGTTTCTCCTCCTGGCTCTAGTAGAGAGCACAAATGTTTCTGGATTACTGCAGTTTAGGTAAGACAGTGCTTCTCTGTTTTGTTTTGAACATTGCTTTGAGAATTCTTTTTTAGGACTCAAATCTATTTTTGTGACCAAAGAGATTGATTGGCTTTAAGCTCACTCCTTTGTCACCCGTTATGAAAGTGTGACAGGATGTTGTTTTCCCTAACTGGGATGATACAGTAGCTAGCAGCTTTATGTGTGGTTGGGAGAAGGAGGCAGTGACAAGCACCTGAGCTGAGGGAGTGGTAGAGCAGAGAGGTCACTGAACAACTGACACTAGATGAGGATTTAATTATTTCCCCAAAAAATGAAGAACTGCTTATTTCCTGACAGTAAATAGAGGACTTGTGCAGTCAGCAGAATTACAGTGTGAATAACCTGAGGGAAACTGTTCTTTTTGTGCTTACAAAGGTGAGTTCTGGGGAGTCTTGCTTGATCTGGAGTTAAGGAGGTAGGTCTGGTTGCTTGTAATTTTAAGGATCTTGGGAACTTCCTCAAACTATTTTAAATAGTTACATCATATAATAATTGTACTGTTGATTGAGTAGTATCTTCTTTCAGAAATAGGCAGATGTGTACACGTACCTCTCTATTTTCAAACAAAGCTGATGTGTAGCTGCTTTAATTCTCTCCTGGGCATCATTATGTGTCATGTTCTCTGTGCCTAGACCATCAATAGCTACAATAACATCACCAGGGCACAGGTTGGCAGCTGAAGCCTTGCTTCCAGGTGTAATCTGAAAAGACCAAAATGTAACTGCTTAATCACCATGCATGCTCGAAAGTTGTTAGAGAAAATAAACTTCATCATATTCCTCTGTTTCCTGTTGGATAAGGGAGGTGTTTTACCAAGGGCTCTGTAGTTCTGTTGTCAGGAAATTATATGAATGTTTTATTCATCATAACTCCAAATCAGATAGAAATTATTTTCACATTTTTGCATTAGTTTCCACTCTGATTTCTGTAATTACTATAATTAATCTTTAAATCTTCTTCTCCACTGCCATTATATATATATATATATAATTTGCTTGAAAGAAAAGTTATGTTTTCCCCTTAACAACACCAGCAGCAGAAAAGAACTGGTAAGAAATTGTGTTGCTGAATTCCTTAAAGTGCTTAGGTTTAAGTCCCATGGCATTTGAGTTATAGTGACCCTGATCCTTTATGGTGGTCTGTGTGGTGCAATTCATACCTTACACAAATGGACCATCTGTGACATTCACAGAAATAGCCCTAAGCTTATCTTTCTATGCTTGCCTTTTTTTTTTTTTTTTGTCTAGTTGACAAACTTTTGTATGGTTATGAAAATAATTGAAATGCAACATAATGTTGCTTTAAAATAACTATTGCAGAGAGGCCATGATCTTAGATGTTACTGAAGCTTGTTCTAGAATTACAGGCCTCTGTTTGCAAGAGGTGACTTCTCCTGCCACCACAACACTTACACGTACCACATACACAACAGATCTTAGGTCACTAAGAGGGATTTCCATCCCTTATGTGTGTATTGCCATTTTAGGCAACTCTTGATTACCTAGACAGCAACATGAAATTGGTGCATGTAGCACATAAGCTTTTGAAATTCAGCTCTTGAACAGCAGATGGGACAAGTTGAGTCATGCAAAGTGGCATTTGCTGCCTATTTGTGAGTAAATGAATCCCAGTGTGAAGGAAAAAACCGTCATTATAGTCTTATTTCCCAAAAGCAGTTCTTTTATCTGTGGCATAAAATGAAAAAGCTATTGGAGAGAATTTTTCTCACTATGGGTTCTGCTACAGCAAACGGGCTTATCTTGACTGGAAAACAAGCTGTGGAGACGTTATTCAATTCTGGTGTTTCACAGTTTTCCAGCAAAAGAAGTGAGTAAGCTGCCCAGTGTACTTCCAGCGTGTTCTGAACCTCAGCTTTGGTGAAGCTGGCAGACTTGTCTCTGAAGGGGACACTACTGTCAACATAAAAGCCAAATAGAAATTCTTTTTAATATGAATTGCACTGTATTAATATTGAAATAATGGCAAAAGTCAGTGAAGGGGAGTCATTATTTCCTCTTTCCATCTCCATTAGCTGAGTCTGAATGATCAAAGAAATTGTTTTGTGAGCCCTTTTTCTGCATATAAGCTTATTTTTGATATCACTGTAACAAACTAAAATGCATGTGTTATTATCAAGTTGGCAAACTTTCTGAAGGGGTGCTTGTGGCCAGCTGCAGACTCTTACATCCTCACTCTTCAAAAGAATGACTAGTGTATTGTGTGCTTAACAAAGTGTTTAGGTGCCTGAATAATCTGTTTGAATATGAATCGAGGAAGTTGTTTATAAACTCTAAGTCTGAAATCTCTAAAATTGCTTCTCAAACTTCAACAGCTGCAAGTGTAAATGATCAACACTGAGACCACTTACGCCACTATGAAGAGAGGGGTTCAAGGTATGGTCATTCTTCTCCCTTCAACGTGGAATTGCTCCTAATTTGGCTTAGCAGGTTGTGAATATGTCTGCAATGACAAACTGCAGCAGAATTCCTCATGTTCCCATGTGACTATTGATGCTTTAATACCTAACTGGGCAAACCAACCATTCTTGGTTCCCTCTCAAGAGTAAGTTAGCTTGTATAACCCTTATGGAGGTTACTCTGCAGATTATGCTTTTTACATATCACAACAAATCATCTGCTGTACCTGTGACATACTGCAGCAAAGCCCTGAGATAAGGATCCTGCCTTATAAAGTAGCTTATGCCTAGCACAGTACATTCCCCTGCTGTTGTGCTGCTAGCAGAACGTGCCCTGCTCTGTGTTGCTGCTAAATCTGTTGGGTTTTATAAGTTGTCAGTAGCTGCAGTATATCACGTAGATGTTTGAATGGGGCTACTGTCATTTGGTGGGAGCAAAGAAGGAAAGGGACAGGAGTCTGTATTTCCTGTTCCTTGGCTGAATTGATGATTGCCAAGCTTCTGAGATGTGTCTCTTTGGCCTTAATGCCTTGATGGCAAGTGCTGAGCTATACATGCCAGGTCTGCTAGGGCGCAGAGCAGGCACCTGCCCTGCAGACTACATTTTATAGAAAGGGACCACGTTGTGCAGTGCGAGATATCATGGGTATGATATTGATATTGTGGGTACCTCAATAATGTAAGTGGTACTGCTCCTTAAGGGCTTACTAGCGACACATTAACTGTGTATTTTGAACACTTAGAATTGTGTTGTGACTGTAGTGTTTGTTCCTTGCTCACCCTGGCTTCATGAGGTAAATTCTAGTGTTGCTTTGGGAAAAATTTTGCCTTGCTCTTCAGGCCATGTCTGCATGGTATGCCTGTTCCTCCTGTGTCTTGGATTTGGATAATTGCAAAAATATATGTTGATGATTGGGATGTTGTCACAGACTAACTATTTAACCATGTGAGGGTCAATTTTTTCCAATGATACTTTGAAGAAAACCTTTCTGCATCTGATAATAGACTTATAAATCTTATCACATTACACCATCATAAATATTTCAGGCTCTGTGTTTTCTGAAGAGAGCTGTGAATGTCTGCAGACAGAGTGGCTAAACATAAAATTGAGTTAAGATAAATACTAGCATTGTGAATGGTAAAGGTCTATAAAAATAAAATAGAACTTAAATCTAGAGTTGATAATTTTTACCATTCTCTCCAAACTGCAGAAGTTTCAGTAGTTCTGTAATCAGTTTCATTAATGCAATTTCTTTGCATCTGTGCAAAGTTTCAAGGATTCTAATGCTTTCAGTCTTTGTAGTTAATTTGTTGCTTCTGACTGTAATAGAATTTGAATATGTGGATTTTTACTCCCCTCCTGTTCTTCCTTTCTCCCAGTGATCATTGTCTGTGGTTTTTGCATTTGCTTGAAACAGTCAAAAAACAACAGAACAATTTTCATGTGAGCTTTTAAAGTGACGTCTGTTCTTTAGACAGGTGGATAATGATCTCTTAGGTCGTCTGTCTCTCTTGACAAGTCCTGATAAAAGCTGTCTCTTGTTTAACAAGGACATAGCCAACCAATCCTAACACCTGTCCAATTATTTTATTGAGAATATATTTTAAAATAATTTCTATATATTGTTTAGGGTTTTTTCTTGTTTGGAAAATTAAGCCTAGTGTGAATTAGCTGCTTATGTTAACTTTTACAAAAGGAATACCTAGGCCCCAAGAGGCAAGACTGGTGAGTCTTTTCAAATGTTCTGTTTCTTAAGGGGTATTGCATGAATACTTACTGAGGGACTCTTCTAAATGCATGCAGTAGCAACAAAAATACTAACTTTAGACAAATTTACTGTTAATATTCTTAAGCCTGAGCTAAGCAAATGTAACATTTTTTTTTCATATATATATATATATGTATATAATTGTACTACTTGAAATGTGATTTTGAGCATTTCTGTAATATGCCAGAAACCAATGGCTTATGTCTTGTGAGGCATTTGATAGGTATGAGTCAACTGCAAAGTAATTTATTCTTTAGAAAGTTATATTTATAGTAACTTCCTTTGTTATTGCAGTTTTAAACCTCATTGCACTTAATCTAAACACAAAGAAAATACAAACCAGACACCACTAAAATATTTTTCATTAGAGATAATGGAAACTGTTTTTCATTTAGAGGCCCATAAAAGGCAATGAAGGCCCAAAAACATCCAGGGATTTTTTTTAAAATTCAATGTTTCTGTCTCCTGTTTCTCCAAAGGCTTTGCTATATTCTATGAGTATTTGTTATGGAACTACATTCTGTCAAATAATAGCTCCTAGATTTACTTCTATTTAAAATACATAATTTTTTAAATGTTTTTGTAAATCTGGAATGAATGACTGAGTTAATTTTTACTAGTTAATATGTGAAAAGATGGTCCTTAAACTTTCTACTGATTCTTGTTCGGAAGCATATTTACTGCAAGACATTGTTAGTGGTATCCATCCTTCAAGGCTTTTGACGTTTACTCAATACCAGGCATAGTATATGTAGTGAGTCATAGTGTAGGGCTTTTTTAAAAAGGAAAGAAAAAACAAAACAAAAAAAGGCATAGCATTTTGGAAACTCATGGAACACATACTTTATATATCTAAAGTCCTGAAAAGCAGCAGAAATATAAGGAGAATGAATTCTAGCCTGATGTGCATTGAACACAATTTTCAAGATACAGAAATTCTCAAAAGTATGTATCCTGTCTTTTGACCAGATCCACATCTATAGGTGCAGGGCAGCTGACAGTGTGTTGTGTGCTACACTGATCGAGTCACTGGTTTCTTAAATTGCAACTAATATCTCAAAATCCATGATAAAGAAGGAAAACTCAAATTCTTGCCATTTATTGGGGGAGGGAGGGTAACATAAATTTTAATTTTCTAAATATGGCAAAACCCTCCAAAAAACTATCTGTTTCATATACAGGACTGGATAACTTTCTAACAATTCACTCGTTTAACATTCATGTAAGTGACAACTTTCAGATATGTAAAAACAGGTATTGTTGCCTTTTCTGGCAATAAACAGAACTTGGTTTAATTAAATAAGACTCAGATTAATCTGCAAAGCACAAACTCTCAGGCATGAGGAGCTGCTGCCAAGCAGTCTTCTCCCCCAGTGATCAGAGACGCTAGTTGTAGAAAGCATAAAAGTGAGGTCTTGCTTTTAGTAAGTTTAAATGTAATTTTGAAAGCCTGGGAAATCATGCTGGTTTTTTTCTGCTCCCAAGGCATTTGAATTTAATTTTGAGACCTAAGTAAAAGTGCAATTGAAGTCTCTTAGACCAATCACAGAAACATGTCACAGAAAACATGTAAAAACTTAGTATTCAGCTGGCTCTCCTCAGAACTTGCAACTACTTTTTAATCTGCTCACAGCTTTATCCTCATCTCTGAACTCCAGAAAAGTAAAAGACAAAAATCTACAGCAGCTATTAAATGGAATAAATAGAAAGGAAATGGAAAGAGTACATACCCTGGTTATGATTAAAGGTTGATTAAAATCTATTCCTCCTGAGAGCCTGAATCCCCAGGGTGACGGTCCTTGGAGAATAACATTTTGTGGCATTGTGGAGAGATTTTCCTTGGTTACTGTTCTTTTTCCCTTGGGTCCGTGTGAGGAGTTGAGCTATAGGAGGAGCACCTGCCAGACAGGGCACCCGACCTTTTATACCTCCTAAGAAGTTTTACTCATTCCAAAGCTGTGGGCACTGCACTTTATCCCTACTCTTTGGGTGACGTCAGCCAGTGCCTCAGCTTCTCCACCCACAGAGGGGAGTATCAAACTCGGACAAATAAAGCTTGAATGCTGGAAAGCTTACAACAAATGCATCAACTTTATCTGCTGCTTTAGCGTCCCTCTCAGCCCGACAATCAGTAAACTTCTGGATGCAGTGTCCTTCTGGTTTCTTAAAGCAACCTTGTTGCTCACTTGATATCACGCTGTTTTTGTTGCTGGTGTTGGATTCAGCTATGAAATGCTGTGCTTTGACTTTGTACATGACTCTGGTTCATGTAAACAGAAATACTAATAAGGAGATTTCCCTCTCAAGGTCTTGTTTCACATCTTGTCTTATTTGTAATGTAATAGTTTATTGCATTAAAAAGTCCTTCCAGCCCTTCAGCTGCATTTTTAAGATAGTCATTTGAGACCATGGCATGCACGAGTCCTAATGCCTTGAAAAATCTGGACTGATGTCATGCATATTTCTCATACTGTGGAAGAGAAACGCAGTATTAGGTGATGATATCTTTTTTCCTTTGTAGAAATCTTAGCTTTTTAAAGGTAGTTCTCTTTACTTGTGGCTAGATAGTAGTGTTCATCAGAGGTTTTTGTAACTGTGTTCTTGTCAAGAATATTTCAATGATACCCTCTATTCTTAAAATATAATTCACATCCTGATCAGCATGAAACACATAGTAGTGACTCTTTGAAAGTAAACCATCAGAAAGAGTATCTGTATCACAAAGAGCTTGCAGGGTGACAGTCAGCTGGTGGGGGCACAGCTTACATTAGGAATGTGAAGGAAGAGAGGCACATTTAAAGAAATAAGGCAGGTGTTTAGGTCAGTCGTGTATCAGTCTTGGTAGCTCAAATACTTTTGTGTATTTTGAAGTTGAGGAAAAATGTCCTCTCATTCCTTTTGAGTGATGTATATACTCTGGTATTGTCCTAACTTTTTGAGATTGGTTCAGTATATGCCTTCAAAATATTGCCACTATATAGTTCATTCTGACAGAGCACACTGTGTGTGTTCAAGGTCAGAACTTATCACCAAGTAGTACTTCAGTTTCTTACTTTTTCTCCTCATCCATGATTATCTGTTTTGAGTGCAAGCACCTTGCATATTTGGTACCCTTTTTTTCACACCTCCTAGTGTATCCTATAGTGTGTTTTGATTTGTAGCTGGAAATGAATAACATATTAGATGTATTCATTTAATGAGTTTTTTCCTGTGAAATTTGCATTTTCTTTTTCTCGGAACACTGGCAATCTCAAATACTGAGATTGCAAATCCTGCAATTCACTTCAGTAGGAAATGATTTTGAAATATAAGAATTTGAGTGTCAGGTCAAACAGTATAATCAGGCCCTGAGTTTCTGGTGTCAAAAATTACGGTTGTATAATAACTTGTTCACTAGAGAGATTCCTTTCAAATTCCCATCCTTAATTTACTGATTTATATCTTAATGTGCAGGTTTACTTTTTGGGTGTGGGGTTTTTTATTTGGTTGTTGTTTGTTTAAGATACGCAGTTTGGGATTGCTTAAGATTCTGTAAAGTTTGTTCATGTTTCTATACAATACTGAATTTTTTTCATATGTCCTTCTAATCTTGCTAGATATGTGTTAGGTCAGGGTAGGTTTAACCTTTTTCTAGGCAAGTGATTGCCCTCAGTTTCAGTGGAAATCATATGCATATATGAAGCTGAGGTCTTGCTCAAGAAATATTTTTTTCTGCCTGGTTTACTGGAAGGGTGGCTTGCTCTCCAAGGTGCTGTTGCTCTGAAAAGCAATTGCTCAATCCAGTTTTAATGATTTTTCCCAGGTTCAGCTTTTATTTTTTCTCCCCTTTTTGTAATAGAGAGGGGAAAGATAAAAGCTTTAAAAGGCAATACTGACTTGATGCTTGTCACATAAGGCTGTTTCATAGTTCCTTTTCAATGACTGCTTTTAAGAAAGTCCTTCACCCATTTACAAAATATGTATACATATTTTTTATCTACATAGAGCACTTCTGTTTTTATGTACTAGACCAAAATCACCAGCTGAGCTGGATTGAAGGCAGAGCATTTTATCCAATTGACAAAGGTATATTCCTTTCAGTAAAGTAAAGAACACTTTCCCTTTTGTCTGGTTTTAGGGAATCATATATTCTTTCATAATAGTTGTAACTATGAAAATTAGATTTTTGTAAATATGAAAGTATGTAATTTCCTCTTCTTTTTTTCATTGTGTGATTTAAGCTTCCATATAAGAAAAAGAGTATTTTAATAGACTCTTGTTTTGTACTATAGGATCATTTGTGTTACACCTTTTTTACCTGCAAATATACATCCTCTGAATTTAATGGTTGTGCTATGAATTTGTGTGTAAACTAGCCTCCTCACAATAATAATGTACTTTTGATTTATAGTATGACTACCCAAATGTTTGAAGCAGACTTTTGCTTTCCAGGTTGATATTTCATTTGATTTTTGTGCCAAATGTTATTTTTCTATCCAATGCAATCTGAAAGAGTACAACCGCTGTTTTACACTTGCCTCCTCCCCCAAAAATTGAAGACGGGGGAAGCTGTGTCAAATTCCTTTGTGTCACTCAACTTTTTGAGATTTGGGAGCTGGGGTTGCAGATTAGGCATTGGAATGGTAGCATGGTACACAAATCCATCATTGCACACCTCTCTATCTTTGGACAGTCAAACTCCTGTGCCCATGGCATGGCACTGTTTTCCATGTTGCTAGCAAAAGGCAAGCTTCTTACATCATATCAGAATGGTTTTGGACGTCATTTTATTTTTTCTCCCAGTACGTCCCTGCCTTGATGGAAGAAAATGTTGTTTTCCTGCAACTTGGCAGACTGAGAGCTGAAGAAAAAAGTTATAAG
This sequence comes from Cettia cetti, assembly GCA_013401135.1. Lineage (NCBI taxonomy): Eukaryota > Metazoa > Chordata > Aves > Passeriformes > Sylviidae > Cettia > Cettia cetti. The sequence continues at coordinate 30,855 of VZUI01001387.1, forward strand.
TAGCAAATGTTTAAAAACAATTCTTTCTTCTGTAAACTTGTAGAGTGCTCTGTTTCAGGCTGCAGAACTACAATAAACCCTGGTACAGGCAGAAACAAACAAAAAACACCCAAACACTTCAGCATCTGCATTTTAAGTCATAAACCTCCTGACTTACTTTAGAGCTTAGTCTATATCATAATAAACTATATTGGACTTCACTGTGAAGTTTAGACAGTAACAGTCTAGGATGCTAAATGAAGCCTGAAAATCACTTGCACATGTGGAACAGCATGTACTGAAACTGGCTGCTCAGAGGTGAAAGGTCAGAGTTTTCCAAACTGCACAGTCTGTTTTCTATTTCAAAATTCATGGGTATATGGGAAATCTTTTTATAATAAATACTACTTATTTTAAAAGAGTTCCCAAAACAATAAGTCTGATGATATACAGATTGTAGTTTTTCTTAATTCGATTGTTAGGGAACAGGAATGATTAATAATTTGGATCCTGGTAAACTTTTCTTATCAGCTTTTGTTTAGTCATTGTCTGACAAATTAGCAGTACCCTTAGTTTTCCCTGGCAAGGGAGAAGTCCTCTTTCCTTTTCCTAGGTGGTATGACAAGCACCTCTGTTATTCTTCCCATGTATCTGGCAAAGAAGGGAGGAGTGGAGCTCTTGTACTTTACCCCTCTCCCAAGCATTAGAAATTCCTAGGCTGCAAATACATGTGAGGTGGAGACAGACATTCCTACAACTCCTCCCTACTTGTCCCAGCTTTGTAGATGCTTTGAAGCAGTGTTTTAGGTCAACTGACCTCTCATTTTAAACTTTTGATTATCATTTCTACAGAACTCTAGTACTTTTCTCAGCTGTTTAGATTCTAAGTAGCAAATTAAAACCAATAAGCATTTTCTTAAATTTTTATATGCAGATTTGGGAAGCCAGAAATATTTTCTTAAATTTTTATATGCAGATTTGGGAAGCCAGAAATGTCTTTTTTTTTTTTTTTTTTTTTTTTTTTTTTTT